>PVIC010045548.1:0-14588 GCA_004025085.1 Thryonomys swinderianus
TTGGGAGGCAGGTGCCAGAACCACTGAGCTAAATCTCCAGCCCAATAATAGTTGTTTTTGCAAGAAACTCCTTCTCGGCTCGTGAGCACAGTCCGTCCTGTAGGCCAGGCCCTTCTTGCCTCAGTGGCCAGGAAGCACCAAGGTCACTGAGGCCCATTGGGGTCATTTTGCCCAGTGCTTTTTCTGACCTTGCTTAGCTGTTCACCATGGTTGCAAAATCAAGGTCTTCCTCTTGTCCTTCATCTTTTGCAGAATCCATGCCCCGAGGCTGGGGCCTCCTTCCCCTCCAAGGCCATGTTCTGGTGGGCTTCTGGGTAAGCAGATGCAGGGGAGGGGCAGGGTGGGGCCCCCCACAGACTGCTGCTCTCAATCCTCTTCCCTGTGCTTCCCCACCCCCACCAGGCTGCCCTGCCCAGCCTCGGCCCTTCCCTCCTCACCACTCACTGGAATGACCCTTGAATCCTGCCCCGCTCCCATCCGGAGCCTTGCTTTCCTCTCTGTAGGATGGGGACCAGGAGGACTCACCATCATTAAATGAAAGTGCCTAGTGCTTGCACATAGTTGGTACCCAATAAAATTTTATTTATTTTTCAGTGCTGGTCATTTTACCAACTTTCAGTAAGCACCTACTATGTGCTAAGTGCCAGGTGCAAGATGAAAAAGTCTTTCTTGCCTGGAGAGTCCCAAGCTGATGGAGAAAACAGCAACTTCTCTGGTGCCAGCCTACACCAGGCACAGTAGAGGTGCCCACTTCCTGAACTCCCTCGTGGCCCCTCTGTCACAGCAATCAGATTTCTGTGTTAGGGGCCACACAGATGGGAATCCTGGCCCTTCCACTGACTGTGTGACCGTGGGCAAGCTACTTAATTCTGTGCCTCAGTCTCCAGATCTGTAAAGTGGGATAAGGACAGTGTCTACCTATGTGCTGGAGGTCTGAGATAAGGATTGGGAGATTTAGAAAGGGTGTGGTACTAGTGTCCTATATAATGCTTGTTAAATAACAAAGAATGTGAGCTTCTGCATAGTGATGGAGACAGAATAGAAGTTTTCCAAATGGTTCTACTTAAGGTCTTGCCTTCTGCTTCCTAAACTGTTTTTCCTTTTTTGCCATCTTGGCCATCACTCCCTATTCCAGCAATGTTTTTCTTTAAGGCAACTCACTTTTTAAAGTAAACTTTAAAAAAAAAAATCTTCCTATCGCTACAAAACTTTAAAAATCAATCAAATCAGTTGCCTTGGAAGAGAAGCCCAAAAATAACTTCAGAAAAACCGATGTTAATCATTTCCAGACCAGGTCTGTTGCTTTCCTGAGTTGCTCTGTGTTAGAAAAGGGAACCTGGCAAAGGTTAGAGAGACAAGGCCCGTGCCCCACGACCCTTCTCCTCCACATTGTTGGCAAGACAAGAGACACAACAGGAAAGCAGGCTTCCCCCTGTGGAAGTCTGTCGCATGTGCCAAGGAACCTTGGACAGCTGTGATGGGATCTCCTTGGCCTGGGAGGTCACACTGGCCTGCCAGAGAAGTCATATCTAAGCACAGATGGGAAGGAAGAGTAAGAAATGGCCAGGAAAAGACCTTACGCACATGCAAAGGTCCTGAGGCCAGCTGGCTGGAACAGTGAACAAGGAGGCAGGGGACATTAAAGGGAAGGAGTTATGGTCTCCTGTATAATGAGTTTGAGACCCTAGATTTCTGGCTCCCAGGAAGGGCCGTTTCCGTGGCTCTGTCAGTTGTTCCTTGCTTAAGTCGCTTAATCTCTCCACACGTGTTTTCTTCCTCACCTATAAAATGAGCCAATAGCAAGCTACCAGATCCAAGCTTCTCTGTAAACTGAGTAGCACACTCCAAGTCTTAGGCTCATTGCCTTCACTGACCCAGGAGCCAGCAGAGGTACAGAGAAGTATGTGACTTCTGCAGGGTCACACAGCTGCTAGCTGAACCCCCACCAGGGTGAACGACCCTCGAGTCCTGGCTTATTTTCATGGCCCTCTTTTATAGGCTACTCTGGAGGGGCTACAGGAGCCCATTGAGACCAAAAGACCTCTGGTCCCTTGAGCAAGAAAACTCCTCAGAAGAACTTGTTTCCCAGTTGGAGAAAGAGTGGATGAAGAACCGCAGTGCGGCCCAGGGGTGAGTGGGTGGTGGACCAGACCTCAGGCTGGTATGGTTGGCAAAGTTCCTTCATGAAATGGCTGTCAGTCCAGTCATGATCCTCAAAATAGACATCCCCATCACTTCTCGGCTTTTTGGCTAAGATCAAGTGCAGAATAGACATCCCAGCGGAAAGTCCCATGGTGGGCTCTTGGAAGGCGTACAGGAAGCTGCCACGGTGAATGGCAGGTGGGAAGCAGAGAAGGAGTTCAGTTCTGTCTGGGTCAGAGGCAAGGGGGGTAGGTCCCAGGTCAAGCACCTGCTCTTTTATTGTAGGTTAGTTTCTTACCTGTTCAATGGGGGTGGTGTTCCCCAGCATGTGAGGCCCTGGGTTCCATCCCCAACATGGAAATAGAAAAAGGGAGGTAGCCACAGGGTGCTCACTCATAGCTGAGATATAAAAAGAGATGATTTGTGGAAAACAGAAAACCCTCAAAAATGGGAGAAACTCAGGCAGGAGGAGGGAGCCGGGGCTTTTGAGGTCTTTGGAACTTTCCATGCCACCAGATGCCTTTGGTGGCCTCTCTGGGAACAAAACTGGCTGTGAGGAAGAGTTACAAGGCTATGTGGAAAGTCTAGGGTTTTGAGGTGCTTGTTGCGGCTGGCTGAGTCCTACACATGACAGACAGACAGAGGACAGTAGACTCAAAAAACTAACAAGGTGTAGCCTCAAGCAGCAGGGGAAAAGGTAAGGTTCCACGAGCCATTTCCGGAGCCAGCTGGTGCACCTGAGAGAGGCTTGGTTTGTTCCTAAAATAGCTGCCAGCCACTGGGGGAAGGGAGGGTACCTCACTGTGCAAGGGTGGAAGCTGCATCGCATTTCCGAGGTCGGTTTGGTCCACACGGTGTTTGGGGTTGTTGTGTGGATTGCCCTGTTGTGTCATGAGTTGGCTTTTCTTATTAGCACATCATGTGTACATCCCAGTATGGAGTTTGGCCGCCGACATGACACTCTTTCCTTCCTTTTCACACTTGAGCCCCTTAGCAATGTCACATAATGAATCGGGAGTCTGGGGCTCTCAAAAAGTAGGTCTGGCAGCTATAGCCCTTAGTGGGTTCTGGAGGCCGAAACTGAGACCAAATGTCAGTGTTTTGTAATACTTTTTTGGCCGTACTGGGGATTGAACATGGGCCCTTATGCTTGCATGTGCTAGTGAGCTAAATCCCCAGCCCTATTTTAATTTTTTAATTTCAATTTTTCTCAGTACAGAGGAATCAAATCCACACCTTCATACTAGGCTGTATCCCGGCCCTATTTTTGCTAAGCTGCCTGAGTTGGTCTCCAATTTGTGATCCTCCTGCTGGAATCCTCCAGAGTGCTGGATTGCAGGTGTGCCCAGTACACCTGGCTCAAATCCCACGTCTCTTTACCTCAGCTGTCTGCCCTTGGGTCGCCACTCTGAACCTCAGTTTCTCCATCTGTGAAATAGAGATCACACCCGGCTCACAGGGCTCCTAGGCCTATGGGATGCCTGGCACACAGGTGCTCGCTATGTGCTGTGCATACTATGAACGCATTTGTCCACTGGCGACTCCATGAGTCCTGGGCGGTGAGGGAGAGCAGGTGCACAGCAGGCAGGCCACACCGAGTGCTCCTTGTTCAGAGAGAAGCCTCGACCTTTCACAGCTGCCCGCTGAGGGTGGGTAAATCAGGCCCAGTGCCCATCCAGCCCGCCTTTCTCCCCAGGTGCACCTCGGAGTTGAAAGGCCCAGCAGGCTCTGAGGCAGAGGCCCTCCTACCACGGGGAAGGCACCCACGGGGTCCACTGCTCAGGGCCCTTTGGAGGCTGTTCCGTGGCTCCTTCCTCCTGGGCACCCTCAGCCTGCTCATTGCAGACGTCTTCCGGTTTGCTGTCCCCAAACTCCTCAGGTAGGTGTGGCCTGGGGCCTGTCTGAGCTGGAGGCCCTGGGACTGTTCCCAGGCCAGGCAGCAGCGGCCTTTATCTGTCTCTCTCTGTCTGTTGGCCCAGGCTTAGGGGTGGGCCAGAGGCTGGAGGGATGGAAAAGAGCATTTGGGACAAACAGCAATGGTCACCTCCTGTATCCTCAGTGACTACTGCACCCCAAGGTGCTAGGGGTGAAGGGGGTAAACCCTTTACTTAGGGTGACCTGGGGTGCAGGATCTCTGTCCTTGGATGGCGTCCCCATGCATGACTGGCTACTAGGCATGCCAGAGGCAGCTTGACCACAGTGAAGGCACCTGGATGGCTTGTCCCAGACTTCCATGGTTCCCAACCACCAGAAGGCTGCCTAGGGCTTCTCTACAAAGCTACTTGGAAGGTTCCAGAAGGCAGAACAAAGTCATATTTTGTCTAGAGGCCCAGGCTGGAGATGGCACAGTCCCACTGCCTCTGTGGTGGTGGATCACAGTTGGTCACATGGTTGGCCCAGATTCAAGGGCTGGAGTGGCCAGGCGTGGTGACTCATGCCTGTAGTCCCAGCACTCTGAGAAGTTTGAGGCAGGAGGACCACAAGCTCAACACCAGCTTGGGCAACTTAGTGACTTAGCAAGATCTTATATCAAAAGTAAAAAAAGGGCTGGGGAAATACAGCTCAGTGCAGAGGCCCCAGGTTCAGTCTCTAGAACAGGAAATAAAGCGGGCTGGAGACAGGGTGTGAATGGCAGAGCTTCATCTCCCCAGTTCTGAGGCTGGAGTCCCAAGACACAGGAGTTTCCCGGCCTCACCCCTTGGCAGGCGCTGGGCCCCTTCCCACTGTGTCTTCATGTGCCCTTCCCTTGCGTGCGTGGAAGTCTTCGTGTCTCTCTCTCTCTAAACGTCCTCTTGTGAAGACCCCAGTCCGATCGGGTTTCGTGCTGCCTCATTTAAGGCACTGCCATCTAGTCATGTGGTGGGTGAACGGGGACGTGGACTCCGTGGGGACCCTCTCAGGGTCGCAGGATGAGCATTGTGCATGGGGGCGAGCCGTCCCTTCTCACCCGCCGCCCCTGTCCCCCAAGCCTGTTCCTGGAGTTCATGGCCAGCGCTGAGCCACCCACCTGGCAGGGCTCGCTGCTGGCGGTGCTGATGCTGCTCTCAGCCGGCCTGCAGACGCTCTTCGAACAGCAGCACATGTACCGGCTCAAGGTGCTGCAGCTGCGCCTGCGCACCGCCCTGGTGGGCCTGGTGTCCCGGAAGGTGAGTCAGGACAGCGGGCGGGGACGCGGGAGTGGGGTTCCACTGCACCCACACCGCCTGGGAGGTTCCGCGAGGCCCACGTGATGCCCCTCGCCCCCGAGAGCTCCCGCCACTGCAACCATGCCTGCTCCTTCTGGGCCACTTTGGCTTCCTTAGCCGCCCAGGCCCGGAGCCCATTGCCTCCCTTCTCGGGACGTGCACCAGGGCTAGGAACACGGCCTGGGTCACGTGGGCTGGCTGCTCACCTGCAGAACCCGGGCTCAGCAGAGAGAAGCCGCTGTCCTTCTCCTCCCCTTCCCCAGGTCCTGGTTCTGTCCCATGGCGCCAGGAAGGCCAGCGCGGTGGGCGATGTGGTCAACCTGATCTCTGTGGACGTGCAGCGGCTCAGCGACAGCGTCCTCTACCTCAACGGGCTCTGGCTGCCGCTGCTCTGGATCACTGTCTGCTTCGTCTACCTGTGGCAGGTGTGCAGCAGGGCCCGAGCTGACCTTCCGGTTTCCACTTCCTCCCCCTCCCCTTTCCTCCCCCCTTCCTCCCTTCCCCTCCCCCTTCTTGCCTCCCCTCTCCCTCCTCTTCCCTCCTCGCAGTTGTGACAGGACGCCTTAGAGAGGGGAGCTTTGTGCTGGGCCATGAGCAGGACACCGAGCAGCTCTAGGACTCAGTTTCCTATGTGGTAAAAGGTGACATTGATCATGACATCAGTACTTCTCGGGTGGGTTCTCAAGGTACCCAGTGGGCAGATTAAACACACTCTGAAGTTATCAGTAATGCTGGGGGGGGGTCACTGTCATTAACAAAAAAGACAGTGGAAAACAATTTCAATGGGGGAAGAAATTGCTATCTAGTGTTTCAAAAGCATAAAGCAACCATTAGGGAAAAAAAAAATCAAACTTTTTCCAACCTCCTTCCTTTTGCTCTGTTAAATTAGTATTTTTACAAGTGGAAAGTGGAGACTCTATCAGTCCTGCCTGGGTTCAAATCCTGCTCTTAGACTACTGGCAGGGAAACTTCTGGCGTGGCATTTCCTCAACTCTAAATAGAGATCCCAGGTGGGGAGAAGGCGTGCCAGCCCTGATTGGCAGGGACAGAAGGGCTGAGCCAGGCCATGCATCCTTCATCCGAGGTCCTTGGGACCAGAAATGGTTCAGATTTGGGCTTTTTTTCCGTGTTAAAATATTTGCACACACACAGTGAAATCTCTTGGAGTTGGGACCCAAAGTAAACCTGAAATTAATTTCTGGTTTATGTTGGACTTACATGCCTTGTCTGAAGGTCATTTTAGGCACTATTTTTAGCACATTTATGTTTTGATTGTGACCTGCCAATAAGGCTGGGTGTGGGTCATGTTGGTGCTTAAAACATGTCAAGCCAGAAGAGCATTCGAAAGGCTGAGGAGGACTGCGAGTTTGAGCCTAGTGTAGGTAATTTAGATGCTGTATCCAGATTTTTTTTTCTAATTTTTTTTTTTTTTTTGAGACAGGGTCTCACTTTGTAGTTCAGGCTGGCCCTGAGCTCGCTATGTAGCCCAGGCAAGCCTCAAACTCAGCAATCCTCCTGTCTCTGCCTTCCAAGGGCTGGGATGACAGGCGTGAGCCACCACACCCATCTGTATCCAGATTTTTTAAAGGGCCAGGGAAACATGGGAGGAGGAGAATCAGTCCAAGAGATCTGCTTTATAGTGCACAGCCCTCCTTGCCACCCCAGCAGGTACTTTCTATATCAGAGTGCCCATGAAATCCTAGTTTAGGGGGACATCCGTGCGTCTTGCTACAGATGGTGAACATCATTTTTGCCAGAGAAAGTTTTGCCTTCTAGCTGGTGTTTTTTTCCATTCCCAGTTATGGGCACATTTGCCTTCTGAACAATTCTCCTTAGAGCCACTGAGTGGCGCCATTGCTACAGAAATAGTGACTTCACAAAATGGGACGCTAGGTACTGAAGGGTCGGTCTGGAAGGGTTATGGGATAGATACTTAAGGGAAACTAAGGCTTACAGGCTGTAAATGGCCTTTCTTTGGGGGTTATTTAACAAAACAATATTCAGTTAAACATTAATTTCATGTAAACGGAATAATATCTTTTTTTTTTTTTTTTTTTTTTGAGACAGGGTCTCGCTTTGTAGTTCAGGCTGGCTCTGAGCTCACTATGTAGTCCAGGCAAGCCTCGAACTCAGCAATCCTCCTGTCTCTGCCTCCCGAGTGCTGGGATTACAGGCATGCGCCACCACGCCTGGCACTGTGGCATGCGGTATTGATTGTTGGTGGGCGTGTCTCCACGCCCAGCATTCTATGTGGTTACCGGGATTGAACTCAGGTCCTTGCGCTTGCAAAGCAGGCGTCAGCACCACTGATCTAAACCTCCGGCCCACGGGATAATATCTTAGTATAAGTGTATATCTCAAAGACACATAGGACATTCACAGACTTAAAACTTAGGTGAACTTCGCATTTGTATGGTTATTTGCTAAATGTGGCAGATTGACAGTTCCCACCTCGCACAGAGAAACCACAGTTTAGAGTGTGGGCGAAGCACACGAGGCCATACTGGCAGGTGTCTGAGGAAGCCCTGAACGCGGGTCAGATCCTAGGGCCTGGGTGTCACCCCGAGGCCTGTGCCCGTCCCCTCAGCTGTCTGCATGCATGACCTTGAGTCTGCACCAGTGTGGGCACAACCCACCTTCAGGGGTCCCGTGAGTTCTGACCTTGGCGACCTGGGCTGCCTCCCTTAGGCCCTGGTGCCCATATCTGACCGGAGCCCTGGGTGTGTCTTGCATCCTGCCTCCTTTGTCCCCAGCTGCTAGGGCCCTCTGCCCTCACCGCCATCGCTGTCTTCTTGGGCCTCCTTCCTCTGAATTTTTTCATCTCCAAGAAGAGAAGCCACCACCAGGTTTGGTGTTTGGGGACAGGGTCAGGGCAGCCAGGAGGGAGCCTGTGCTTCCTGCGGCTTCTTGTCCTCATGCTGGGACTTTGCTGCTCACTTGGGCCTGGGCTCCGGTCTGCTGGATGGTGGCTCGGTCCCAGGGACCTCGTGCCCGCTGTGGGTCTCCGAGCCCTGCGGCTCTGCTTTGGGTCATGGCAGCCATCCCCAGCCGTGCCCACCCATTTTCTGCTGCTCTCACACCAGCCAAGCATCAGTCACACCCCCGCGGCTTCCCCGTGGGCCTCGAGCACCAAGCTGGGCGGCGGGCAGGCTGGGACACGGGTGGAGGTGGGAGTGCGGAGCTTGGCCCGCGGCCTGCAGGGACGGAGAGTTCCCCACACCAGCGTTTCGCCCCTTCCTGGTCCCAGGAGGAGCAGATGAGGCGGAAGGACGCCCGTGCGCGGCTCACCGGCGCCATCCTCAGGACCATGAGGACCATCAAGTCTCACGGCTGGGAGGAAGCCTTCCTGGACAGGGTCCTGGGCATCCGGGCCCGGGAGCTGCGCGCCTTGAGGACATCCAGCCTGCTCTTCTCCGTGTCGCTGGTGTCCTTCCAGGTGTCCACGTTTCTGGTGCTGTCCCTGTGGCCCCTGCACGGGCCAGGGTGAAGGAGGGTGGGGGGTGGGTTTCCGCTGCCTGACGGCCAGGCAGGGCTAAGTCTCTGTCCCCCATGTGCCTCTCCAGGTAGCACTGGCTGTGTTTGCTGTGCACACCCTGGCGGCCGAGGAGAGTGCGATGGATGCGGAGAAGGCCTTTGTGACGCTCACGGTTCTCGGCATCCTCAACAAAGCCCAGGCCTTCCTGCCCTTCTGCATCCACTGCATCATCCAGGTGAGGCGCAGGGCAGCCAGGAGGGTGGCTGGGCTGCGTTGGAGTTTTGGTGTCTTGGTTGCTGTCAGCAGAGGGGAGAAAAGTCCTTTGCATTTTGAGATGAGAGCTTGCTAAAGAGCCCAGGCTAGCCTCAAACTGGTGATCCTCCTGCCTCAGCCTCCCAGTAGCTGCAATTAAAGATATGTGCCATCACACTGCTCGGTTCCTTGTGTTACACAGATTCACTTTATTCCTCTGCTTTTCTCTCCTACATTCTTGCACAGGCGGAAAATGAGCAGTGCACAAAGCTAAGCCCCTTGTATTTTAATGCCCTTCCCCTTGAGTCTTGGGAGGGAGGTGAGCTGGCGCCCCTGGGAGGACAAAGTGCAAAAGTACTCCACGTTGTGGTTTGTTGAAAAGACTAGGAAAAGCCACTATCCTCTTCCCAGGTTTTGTCTGCGGTATCGGTGGTTTGGTGATTCCGTTTCTCTCACTTGGTTTGGAGCGGGAGGCGGGAAAGGTCCAGCACCGTCGTGGTCACGGCTTAAGGAGCATCGTTTTCCACAAGCCGAAAAGCTCTGTTCCCACGCCTGGCACACTCTCAGGGCTTGGTGGGCGAAGCTCGAGCCCTGTGCATGGGCGGCTGCGCTCTTTGCTGGGCCGTGTGGTGACCGGAGCTCTGGCTTCCCCAGGCCCGGGTGTCCTTTGACCGCTTAGCCGCCTTCCTGTACCTGGAGGAAGTTGCCCCGGGCGCCGTGGACTGGAGCCCCTCCGGGTGCCGTGAGTGCAGGGTGGCGCGGAGGGGCCGTGGGAGGGCTGCGGGGAGGGACTCGCAGAGCCGGACCTCCTGGCTGGAGACGGCTGGGTGTCATCAGAACGGGCGCTGTGTCCGGCTTTGCTGCAGGCCGAATTCTGGGTGTCCAGGAGGGGGCGCTCTCGCCAGCCCTTCACCCAGAAGGTCCTGGCAGAGAGGCCCCGGTGGCGTTTCCTAGAGGTGGCACCGTGAGGGGATTTGTGCTTGTCCGCAGAGCCTCCCTCTGTGCACCATCCTCCCTCTGCCAGCAGGTCAGCAGCATCCCCTGCTGCGGCAGGAGGGTGACATTGCTAGGGCACCTGGTCCACTTCCTTCTCTAGAAACACCCCCATGGTGCTTAAAATTCCAGGTCATGGTGATAGACGATTCCGGTCACTGCCCCTGGCACTGACTCTGGCAAGTTATTAATCCCTGGGAGCCTCAGGCTCGGTCTGCGGAAATTGTAACACCTGTTCCCTGTGCTTGTTGTGAACGCTCCCGAGTGTATCAATTAAATAGTACACTTGACGTAGAGCACCGCACAGTCAGCTATTACTGTGCTTTGGTTACTGGCATAGCTCTTGGGGGGAGAACTGGCTGTGGCACAGGCTCCTCTAAGGAAACCCTAATCAGCATTGCTGAGTTGACTTACAGGGTTCTAACTTAGTTTCATGTGATTCGTTCAGCCTAATCGATGCGATTTGGGAGTTCAGACCCAGGTTTGGGCTTCAGATTTGTGCCCACTTCTCCCTCTGGGGCACTGGGCAGCAGTTCCTTCCCTCCTGGCATTGCATTCCTAGTGGCCAGGATGGTCATGATGGGAACACAAGAGTCAGCAGGCACCTAGTTTTCAGGAGCTGCCCCATCATAGCCCGGGGTCTGTGACAGCTGGGCCATTGGCAGCACTGGCAGGGTGCAGGGTCCTCAGAGGAGACTCAGGTGCTGTCTTGGCCGTGAACTTGACACAGCTGCTCAGTGTTTAGGGCCAGAGCCTCTCTCTGAAGGTGAACTTAAAACTGTGCAATGAGTTTGGACACTGCAGCTAGTGTCAAATGAGTGCTTAGCGTGTGTCAGCCCAGCTCAGGGCTCAAAGCCCCGCCAGGCATGGTTGCACAAACCTTGATCCCAGCTACTCAGGAGGCTGAGGCAGGAGGTTCACAATTTCAGGCCCAGAATGAGCAGTTTAGACCCTGGCTAGGTGTGTTGCTTAGTGGTTTCAATAAAACCTTATAAAAACAGCATGCACAGTGCCACAGGCTCAATCCTTAATAAAGGGAGGAAGGAAGGAAAGAAAAGCAAGGAAAGGAGCCTCACACCCTCTGGGCAGCACAGTGGATGAGGTGCTGCCAGGACTTGCCAACATTTTACAAATGGGTAAGTGGCAGGCGAGGAGGAGAGGGATTTCTGCACCTCAGACTGTAGACAAAAGATAAATCCCCTGAGTACAGTAGCCAGACTCATAAGATACAGAAAACCTAGTGATATTTGAATTTCAGACACACAGAATTATCTTGAGTATTTGTATGTTCCATGAAATGTATGGGTGTAGCCCAGGCAAGCCTGGAACTCAGCAATCCTGCCTCTGGCTCCCAAGTGCTGGGATAAGAGGCATGAGTCACCACGCCTGGTATTATTGTGTGTGGTTACCGGGATTGAACCAGGGACCTTGCACTTCTTAGGCAGGCACCAGAATCACTGAGCTAACTACTGGCCCTATATGGGGCATATTTTATATCAAAACAAAAAAATGTTTTATGTGAGTTTCACCTTTAGCTGGTGACCCTGCATTTTATAGGGCAAGCTCTCTATAGACTGCTTAGCTTAGTGATTAAAATAACTAAAAACCATGGCTGCTCAGGGCCCCCCTCCCACACTGATTTAACTGATTTGGGCTGAGCTATAGAGATGTGGTTGTTGTAGAATGTCTTTCAAGGTGATTCCAAATGTGTGTTCAGAGTGGAGAACCCCTATGCTCTGTGGTCCCTCATGTTACAGATAAGCTGAAACCCAGAGAAGCAGGGAGCCATCTGCCCCTCCGCAGTGATTTTCCCAGTGACGCAGGCAGTAGCCCCCTTCGTGGGCTAAAGCCTTCAATTGGATGTAAATTATATCACAAGCCCACCCCCCTTTCTCTGTACAGGACCAGATTGTACATATTGTATACTCACAGGCCTACTCAGCATTGCCATTTTAGCATGAAAGCAGCCTTTAAAAAAAAACTAATATGCCTCATGTTTAAATTTTTAAACTGTGTTACAGTAAAGGACACGTTGCCATGAACCCCCCTTGATTCCAACACATTTGCCTCGTCATTCTTGCACTTTCTGAATCGGCTCCAAAGCTCTGTCCTGAGTGTCCTTAGTGGCTGCCCCAGTGTCCTGAATCAATTCTCAGTGTTTACCTTCCATGATCATTTTTTTTGCTTTTTGAGACAGGGTCTCGCTTTGTAGTTCAGGCTGGCCCTGAGCTCACTATGGTGCCCAGGCAAGCCGCCGCGAACTCCGCAATCCTCCTGTCCCTGCCTCCCGAGTGCTGGGATTACAGGCATGAGCCACCAAGTCCAGCATTGTGGTATACAGTGTTGATTGTTGGTGGGCGTGTCTCCACACCCAGCATTATATGTGATTACCGGGATCGAACTCAGGACCTTGCGCTTGTGAGGCAGGTGCTGGAACCACTGAGCTAACCCTCCAGCTCCTTCCATGATCATTTTGGCTTTGGGGAAGAGCAGGAAGTCCTGTGGTACTGGATCCACTCAATGAGGACCCACCATAATGTCTTCACCTGGCAGAACTGGCTGTAAAAGGACTGGAGTGTAGTGGGGAGCATCTGCCTCATAAGCGCAAGGGCCTGAATTTGATCCCCAGTACCAAAAAAAAGAAAAAAAAGTTGTAGATGTTTATTCAGTGAGTGATCAAAACAGTGAATATTTAAATAAAAGTATTATAAGAACACATTGCCATTAATCACCCCAGTATTCTCAAAATATTCCACTTTAAATATAGCTCGTTCCCAGAAATATGTCTTTTACTATAATACATTTTTTAAAAAGTTTAACCATTGCATTTTTCAATCACTCCCTTATATACATAGACATGACTGCATTTCAGTAAAACTTTGTTTGTAAAAATAGGCAGGATTTGGTCCTTTGGCTGGGTTTGCCTCTCCCTGACTCACATGGCCATGGAACACAGTGGGACCACTGCAAGGTCACCTACAAGCTGGTTAACAGTGGGCAGATGGAAGATGAGAGGTTTTCAGCTACAGCCTACTATTTCTGGGCTTGGTGGGTGGGTCCCTGGGGGCCTTTGGCTTGGAGGACAGGTGGGAACAGCCCGTGACCTGCCTTCTGTGTCCCATAGCCCCTGGGAAGGACTGCATTGCCATTCGGGATGGTACCTTTGCCTGGTCCCGGGACAGCCCGCCCTGCCTGCACAGGTACAAGCAATTCCCCCAGAGCTGCCTCGCCTTCTAAGGAAGGAGTATGGGGCTTCTGACCCTTTCTGCCTGAGGGACTGTTCAGGTCTCCATTCTGGGTGTGAGGCCTTCTCAGCATCCACCCCAGCAGAATCAGGAAAGTGGGAGTCTTCACAGATAGGACGATAGGGCACCCGAGCTCCCCGTTGAGGGGGAGACCCTTCCCTGCCTCCTAGCTGGCTGAGACTGCAGAGTGGAGGAGGCTAGGCTGGGTTCCTGGGCTTTAAGACTTCAATTTTGACTTTGAGTGAGGTAGAAATGCTGAAAGGTTTTGGCTGGGAAGGGGCATGGTCTGATTTGGGTTTTAACAGCCCCCTGTGGCTGCTGGGTGGAAGCTAGGCTCCAGGAAATGGTCAGGGCAGAGGCAGAGCAGCATGAGCCGTCTGCACGGTGTGTGTGTGTGTGTGTGTGTGTGTGAAAGGATTATACAGATACACATATGTAAGCCTGTATATGTGTGTGTATGAGACAGGCAGCTGTGTGGATTTTGTGCATGTAAATGAGCTTGTGCATTTGTGAGTGTGGTAGCTGCACACGAATGCTTTAAAGTGCACACCTGTGTGTTATGTAAATATATGCATGCTTGTGTGAGTGCAAGTGTGCGTGTGTGCAGTTTGTGTGTACAACTGTGTAAGGTGTGCATGCACAAGGACAAGGAAGCATGGAGGATGGGAGGAGCGGCCAGCCGGGCAGACTGGCTGTGTCTGGCACTTGCCCGTCCTGCACAGACACAGGCTGGGTCTGGAGCAGGGCTCCATCTCTCTCTCGGGTTGCCAGGATCAACCTCACCGTGCCCCAGGGATGTTTGCTGGCTGTCGTGGGTGCAGTGGGGGCAGGGAAATCCTCCCTGCTCTCTGCCCTCCTTGGGGAGCTGTCAAAGCTAGAAGGCTCAGTGAGCATCCAGGTGAGCCCGCTCTCCGCCTGCTAAGATGTCCCCATCCCACAGGCTCCTTTCCCTGTTCCCTCTGTGGCACAACTAAGCCCCTCCTATCTCCTGTGTCCCAGCCCAGCCCCACTCCAGGGTCACCCCACTTCTGTCTTCAGAAGTGAGTTCTGTTTCAGGGCCCAGTGGCTTACGTGCCCCAGGAGGCCTGGGTCCAGAACACCTCGGTGGTGGAGAACGTGTGCTTCCGGCAGCAGCAAGACCTTCCCTGGCTGGAGAGAGTGCTGGAGGCCTGTGCCCTGGGCCCAGATGTGGACGGCTTTCCTGCGGGCATTCACACCGTAATTGGGGAGCAGGTGAGTGCTTCAGGCTTTCTTAGGATGAAGAGACTGCGTGGGGGCTGTCTGCTTCCGTGACAT
>PVIC010045549.1:0-14512 GCA_004025085.1 Thryonomys swinderianus
AAGTAGGGGAAAAAGTGATGTAGAAGGCCCTATAAATAAAGTTTTCTTTGCTGATCACCGGAGATTCTTGTATTTATTTTTCAGTTTACTGGGCATTTTTTTTTTTTTGAGACAGGGTCCCACTTTGTAGTTCAGGCTGGCTCTGAGCTCACTATGTAGCCCAGACAAGCCTCGAACTCAGCAATCCTCCTGTCTCTGCCTCCTGAGTGCTGGGATGACAGGCGTAAGCCACCACACCCGGCACTGGGCAATATTTTTTGAACACACACTGTTATCTATCTGTCTGCCTGCCTGTTTAACTATCTACCTGTTTATCTGTCTTCCTATCTATCTATCTATCTATCTATCTATCTATCTATCTATCTATCTATCTATCTATCTATCTATCATCTATATCTATACCTATCATCTATCTATCATCTGTAACCACTAATGTCATTTCTAATTGTAAATATAAGAGCAATTAATGCATATATGAGAAAACTACAAAGGCTAATTAAAAAAATATGGTGGATCTCGACAAGGTGTGATTAAAAAGTAGGTGAATGCTTTTGCGGAGTGCCCCTCAACAGGACAGGGGGGCTCCTCAGGACATTATACCGGGCCCTCGTCCACTTATTCCCCAGTCACCCTGGGTTCCTCCACCGTGTCAAAATAACCACAGGAGGAAGATGTTTTGAATTGATTTAGGAAACCATAGCAGCCACAAGGGCACAACTAAAGATCTCGTGAAAGAAGACTTCTAGGACTGCTTTGGAAAGTGGCAGGAATAATGGCGTAAATACATTGGAAGCCAAGGGAGTCCTACGGGTGGGATTATTTTTAAAATTTAGACCTTCACGGGGCCTTTTGATCATACATCCTGACTGACACAGCTGTGGATGGGCTCTGGGGAGAGGAAGGTGCGCGTTTGGACGGCTCCAAATTGGCCTCCCATCGATGGCGCCTGGACCAACCCTCCTCACGCCGAAGCCTCGCTGTCTGGCTGCCTGCTGGCTGGACACCTGTGGGGTGGGTAGCACCGTCAGGCCCACGGCGAGGTGCCTGGGGTCCGGATCGCGTGCACAGGCTCTGACCTGGCCCTCTGGGTGGTATTCAGGCGCCAGAGGGACGAGGGCGGAAGGAGAACGTGAGGTCCTCTGTTCCACACCGCCACGATGCTCCGGAGGGCTGAGAGATGCAGACGCCGCCCGCGGTTGAGGCAAGCGAGGCGAGGGCCTGGCCTGAGGTGCCAGGAAGCCGGGGAGCGGGTTAGAGAACAGGCGGGGCCTCCCGGAGCCAGGGCTGCACATCAGCCGAGCCTCCAAGTGTCCCTCAAACCAGCCACACTCCACCCTAGAGGATGGTCTAGTTCCTTTTGCACTATCTTTAAATGACTCACTAATGTCTCATTATTACCCTACCCTAATTTCTCTTTCCTTTATTTTGTCTGGCAAAGGTTTTGGCTCCAGAGATGTTTATAAGTGCCGTCACCTTTTGCAATTTACTGTGAAGAAAGGGATGCAGCAAATTTCTAAATTTAACAGTATTCATGTTAAAAGTTCCTCTGTGTGAGTGTATAAGCCAAGAAGTCTACCAGAAAGTCAATTGAATGCAGACTTGTGTTAGCTATGCTTTTTCAGTATTTTTAGTATAATATTGATAGAGTTTGTCTTCTAGAGCACATTAAAATGATGTTAGGGTGCTAAGAGAATAAACAAATATTTAGTTGGTGTTTTGGTAAACCAAGCTCATTACAGTGGTAGTCTATCAAAAAAACAAAATCATTATATCCATGTTCAGATAGCTGAACAAATATTTGTTAAATGCACTTGGTTGAACAAGGTGCTGTAGGAAAACCAGCAAAGAAAATATAATCACCATGATTCAAAAATTGATATTACTTTAATTGTAAATGATCTACCTGTTCTTAGAGGAAGTTATAAAGAAATTTACACAACTTGTCAAAATGTGAAAAAAAAGACTTGATAATATAGTGATATATGTGAATACTACAATAAGGAGTTGTGTCATATTTTTATTGTTTCTGTAATCTCTACCTTAGCTTTGGGTCAAATTTTAAGGTAGATATGACAGAAACAATAAAGTATGGCAAAACTCCTTAGTGAAATAAATAGGTCACAGGTCTGTAAATATTGTATCTTTTCTCTGCCATGAGAAACTGGAGATGTACATGAGCTCTAGAATACATGGTAGATATCATGACATAGAAAATATTCAAAGGGAAATGGGGTGTAGGGGTGAGTAACAAGGGGCAATATGGTGATAAGAAAAGGGAAGAAAGCTTAGGTATCATAGGGCTGGGGGATTGTAGGGTGGGCGGGGGATGGGAAAAATGAGAATTAAGTCGCATCGTACACTGGTACAAGTTCTCAGTGTCGTGTGTGATCATGACGTGTATCTATAATGCACCAATAAAGATTCAAATTAAAAAAGTTGACTCAAAGTTGATCTTTAGAAAGTGGATAAACCTTGGAGAAAACCCCAGGACATGATGTGATTCAGATGAATATATTTCCGACCATCTGGCACTAAATTTTCAATCAGTGCTGATTATAAAATGGGAAGTAAGCATCAATATCAAGCAAATGCAGTGTCATATGACTGAGATACAAACGGGAGCACCCTCAGTGTACTGTAGCTCCCCAAGAGACTCCTCATGGGACTTTATTATAGATGGGTATTAGTGGAGGATTCTCCCCTTCACTCCCCTCTCTGCTCAAACTTACCACCTGGGGCCGACAGAATCCCTCAAGAGCTAATGGCTCCTCCCTCCAGTCGAAACGAGAAACCACAGACCCAGTTATTGGAAAACTAATCCAAGCTCTGGCTACTTAACTAGTCTCTATTTACTGTTTTTTAAGTAAACTGATTGTTTGAAGAAGTTTCAAAGAAGAAAATGTCAAAATTCCCGGTAAATACTGTCTTTAAGACCCTGAATAGAAAAAAAATGCACAATGTGTATATTAATCAGTTAATATCTCTTTGTTTATTCAAAATAATGGCTCCAATCATTCATATTTTATTTCTTTCATATATTTTAAGCCTTCAATTTAGACAGTTTGTAAGATACTAGGCAGTGATAATGCATTTCATTGTGATTATGAATACTCCTTTGTATTTAAATTCAAAAAAGGAAAATGCCTAAAACTTAATTATTTTTCCTTCGCATGACAAACTGTCAAATATAAAAAGAAAGTAGTAAACATGGGCCTCTGAGATCAGAGAGATATATAAGTCCAAATTGCATTTTCCTACAAAAGTTAATTATTTTCTGCATATTCCCACTGCTACTTCGGAGTATTTTTTTTTTAAAGAAAGGATGCTGTCAGAATTCTGCTTTTGTAAAAAAGAAGAGGTAACACGCATGGAAGAGGAGAGAATGTATTACAATGCACTGAGATATTTTTAACATTCAGACTCCAATGAAAGACAGCTTTAATCTCATGTAGGCAGATACGAAGCTTTGAGAAAGTTAGGGCCCCCACCTCCTCACAATTGGACAGGAAAATCAGTCGCACTCTGACAATTTTACTACCTTGCCTCTGTTTTTCGCGGAAAGATTTTACATACACACAACTTTAGTGACTTTCCCACAGGCAAGGTAAACCTTTCATTGTGTTGTGTGTTGCTTTAGATATCTCGAAGATGTGGGCTAAATTGCCTTTTTCTGTTTATCATTGTAATGGTTTTTTGCTGCTATCCTATCCTTCATGTTATCTTTTAATTTCTTAGTGCCCAAGGTGTGAGCCCTTTGTGATTGAGTCCAAAATGAAGACTTCAGACAAAGCAGGCTTTGGCTTAAGACGAACGGCACAAATTCATTTAGTCTGGACATCGAGATATCTACCAAAGTGGAGGTCAAGGGTGTATAATTTTGAGGTTCCATCCCAATGAAAACTGTAAAAAAATCTGTTCTCCACATTCTATGGATGAATTATATAAAGCATTGAAAGAAGAATACCTCATACTGATAGTTTTAGAGACATATTCAGTGAATTAAGGGCATTCTTTAACATTGAAAAAAAAACCATGTCAAATGTTAAACAGTTTAGTGTTCTATAATCCTAGAAAGAAAAGCAATGAGAATAGCCAATTATGTTTTACTTTTTATTGCATGAAAAACTTGTTTCCCTTTTATAAAAAAAATAGTCTCACACCATCCCTTTTAAGAAAATTCTTCAGCAGATTTATACAATGACAGAAATTTTATTCTATAGTTTTCTTGAAAAATATATATCCTATTTGGAACCAGTAATATGTTTATCTTATATGTACATAGAAGCCATAGTTCTTATAAATGATTATAACAAAATATATGTATTTATGGGTTCCATTTTTCTCCTCTGAATAAAATATTCCATAGCAGAACTCAGCGTGTCCTCTGACAATTGATGATAAATATTTAGGTTTTCAGTATTCATGCTAAAGACTGTAAGGGCTCAAATAACTAAGATATTGCTAAACTTAATGATAATATCCTTTCAAAAAGTTAAATTTCCAAGACACGTATATGACTTAGAACATGTCAAAAGATTTTCCCTAGGTATTTATACTTCCTGTATTGAAAATGATATATTCATGAAATGTAATACAAACTGATGACAGTTTGTCATGTACAGGTACAAATTCTCAACGTTGAATGTGATCATAATGTATGTATAATATGTGCCAATAAAATCAATTAAATTAAAAATGATAAATTAGTATCATGCAAATAGTCAAAAACAAGACTGGAGGTGGGAAATGGTATGCTTTGCATATTCTAACCCCAACAACACTCTCGCTACTCAAAAATAAATCTCTAAATATTAATATATGAAACGTGTGTTACCTGGATGGATTATTGGGAATTACAGGGCATATTCCAGAAGAACTAGCTGCCACAGTCATTAAGTATCTTTTGAAGTTATAGCTTGTGAGGAACAGGAAAGGCTGTCCTCAGATACTACACTCACATTCATTTTCTAAGCATCCCTGTTCTCTTTAAAGTTCTTCTGTGACTGGTCCTCCACTGGCGTGAATTACACCAATTAAATTAGCCCATCTGCTGCGCAATGATTCTTGGGTAGGTATTAATCCAGGCTGCATACAGACCTCAAATTCAAATAATGGTGACTAAAGAGCAATACCATTGCATACATATTTTATCACACTGTGTAAATCCTTTTTTTTTTTTTTTTTGCTTTTGAGACAGGGTCTCGCTTTGTAGTTCAGGCTGGCCCTGAGCTCACTATGGTGCCCAGGCAAGCCGCCGCGAACTCAGCAATCCTCCTGTCTCTGCCTCCCGAGTGCTGGGATTACAGACGTGAGCCACCACGTCCGGCATTGTAAATCCTTATTTTTTAACCAGTCAGCAACGTAGCTTTCATTCATTAAAATATTGTGGACTTCCATCATTTGAGAAGAAGAGCGATGCGGACTAGTGCTATAGTTTTAAATGAGTTTCTGCTCTCGTGATATCATTTGTGAAACCCACTCATTGAATTTTCTGCCGAATGCATTGAAAACAAAACATAGATTTCTATTAGTAATACCTTGCAATTTACTTTTAAAGGCTTGAGTGAAACCATCTTTGTGGTTTGTAGATCGATTTACAATTTATTTTCTTCTGTTAAGTCCACTGTTTTCCAGTTTATGTAAAGTTCTTTGTCTTTTCCAATAATTAATACAAAGATGACTATATAAATTATAGAACTTGACGTTCCAATAAGGGGACAAATTGCACAAATTTGAAAAAAGAGTAGTGAGGAGAGTTTTGAGAAAGCCCTCCATTGGTCAGAGCGAAACACACACAAGTTCTTCTACGGTAGGCTTCGTGGTAAATATAAGAAACGGGTCTTTTGTAACAGTCCAATCCCTAACCAGGTATAGTTATCTAAATAGGAACCTAAATATCACCATATATCTTTGGCTCAAAAAGTTGTTGATGTGGGACATGTTGAACTTTTGCTGCTGCTCTCTGGTGAAGTGTACTGTGTGTAAGTAAAGGGCCGTTCCACGCGTGAAAGGCAGAAGTAGTGTCCGCCTGAATGAGCGGCTTTCTTGTCTACAAATGCAAAATGTCCTACGTGCTTCTCCAAAATTCAGCTTTTCACTGCACTTTTTTCTCCCAAGTAGAGGTTCTTTTTATCCTCAGAATATCTGTATTCCTATTTTAAACATATAGGATTGTCAACTTGGAGATGTTGATCTTCAAAGATTTTAGGCTAAGAAGTTTAATTTTTCAGTATTTTATCATTCAGGATAATGGAACTTAAGACTGTGTCATTCAGGACTGTGTTCTATACCAACTTATGACCTTCGGCCTTTAAAGTCCCTACATCTTAATAGTGCTGTACTGAGGATTTGGTTTCAATAAATCCATCTCAGGGAACACAACCATCGACAAAGTAGTATTCCTACACAGCCATTAATAGGATGACAGATAAATATCGGCAACACAGCCAAAAAAATTAGCACTCGTCCAGAGAAAACAATCAGGGTGTTTGCTGATCTGTCCTTTTTTCTAAGATGCATGATTAAATGAAATCCAAGAGAAAGTATAGCATCTCCCATATCTTCTCAAAAGAAGAAAATTATACATTAAATTTATATTCATAAATGCTTCAGAAGAGTAGGAGACATTTCTAGTAACTCTAGCTGCAGCAAATGGGGCTTAATCACCTTAGGATAAAGAAAAAAATTCATATAAATATTTTTACGCTTTACATTTTAAATCATGTGTAGGAATCAACACCAAAAATTAAATTAGCAGTTTTATAAAGATAGAATACCATAAGAGTTTGCAATTTATTAAACATTACAAATGCTGAAGTTTCTTTTATGTTTTATCATCATTAGATACTAACTATAATTTTTTTTTTTTTTTTTTTAGACAGGCTCTCACTTGTAGTTCAGGCTAGCTCTGAGCACACTATGTAGCCCAGGCAAGCCTTGAACTCAGCAATCCTCCTGCCTCTGCCTCCTGAGTGCTGGGATTACAGGTGTGAGCCACCATGCCCGGCACTGTGGTACATGGTATTGATTGCTGATGGGCGTGAGTCTCCACGCCCAGCACTGTATGTGGTTACTGAGGATTGAACCCAGGACCTTGCGCTTATGAGGCAAGCGCCAAACTACTGTGCTAACCCTCTGGCCCCTAACTATAAAATTTTTGAATTGGTTAGGTAATATAAATTTTAGATTACATTTATTATACTATAAAATACTTTTATTCCAGGAAATGTGGGAAGGTACAATGCTAATAACTTGAGTTTGCAAAGAACTCACTAGTTGTCAAAATAAAAACAATTCTAACACTTTAGGCAAGCTATGAAGAGGGAGAAGCAAATGTCTAATAAACATATGAAAACGTGTTCAATGACAAATACACAAGATAATGAAAATCACAGCAATATCATCTTTTTCATTCTACAAAATGATGATGACAAAGACTAATATCACAAAATGTTGGTGTTCAGAGAAACAGGTATTATTAGAACAAATGGTAGAAGTTTAAACATTTTCTTTCCTTTTTTTTTTTTTTTTTGAGCCAGGGTCTCCCTTTGTAGTTCAGACTGGCCCTGAGCTCACTATGGTGCCCAGGCAAGCGTTGAATCCAGCAATCCTCCTGCCTCTGCCTCCCCAGTACTGGGATTACAGGAGTGAGTAACCCTGCCCACACAAAATTTAAATTTTGAGTACCTTTTAGAATGGCCAGCTAAATTGATGTTTGGATAAATAACATAGTTATGTAATTACAGAATTAAAATTCAAAGGATAATCAGCAGTGATTGATACATATACCGTGAACTGATATCATTGTTGAGCTTCCGGGTCCCCACTCTGAACATGAATAATGCAAACATTTTCTGCTAAATTCCACAGATGTGTATTTGTATATTGGTGCTGATATATAATACATACATATCAATATACATATATAGATATGAACATACTGATATAGTTATATATTCACCTGTGTAGTACAATATATATTTGATATACAGCAACTTTTTAATAACTAAATTTCTATCGCTTCTTGGCCTTTTGGCTAAGATCAAGTGTAATAACTAAATTTCTATACCTGTGATAGCCCACCTAATTCTCTACAATTACTCTGTCATTTATATACAATGCTCTTTCCTGGCCATTGTCTGTAGGTGTCTGTATATTCTACTACATGAAAAATACCATAATTTATCATTCGTTGTCTCTTGTGGATGTTCTACTCTGTAAAACCAGATACTGTTTTAATCAATGCTGCACTAAACATACACACATTTAGTCTCCAAAAGGAAAGAATGGAACACCAGCAGCATGCAACTTTCCCCGCCCATTCTGCTTCCACGTCTTTCTGGCACCAGCCCGCACTCGGGTGGGTCGTCCACGCTCAGGACCACAGTGAGTCAGTGCAACTGGGCATTCTCCCTCTAATTGACCATTGATTAACTTACTGCAACCCTGGACAGACTGGGACACTTGTTTGTGTGAGGGAAACACAGAGAAAGAGAAGGCTAGTCTGATATGCAGAGTTGTATTTACTCAGCCCCTATTTTTATGTAGACAGGTAGTTCAGCTTCTGGAGACTAGACAACAAAAATAGGCTTCACAGACAGAAGCATGGCACAGGGTGATCGTATTCTTTTGGGAAAATGCTCAGAGGGGCAAGGCTGGGTCCAGTGGGACTTGTAATCCTAGTTTTTTAAGGAATCTCTACACTGTTTTCCACAGCAGTTGCTATACATTTTTTTTAAATGATCCTAACAGCAGCACTGTTTTAAACAAAAAAAATTGATATAGGCTATTTTTCCACTAAAGGAGAAGAGTTAGATACTTTATTACATAAAAGGCAGAATAATTCTAGAGGAAATAAATGACTATACCTATTAAAGGAATGTGTATATAGTTATGCATATCATAGATGAATCTCATAAATATAATCCTGATAATGAAGCTCATATAGAATGATACAAATATATGAGTACAATATAAACATACAAATCAGACAAAGCTTATTTAGTATTATTAGCACAGGTTATTAATTTCAGCAGAGTCAGCTGGCAGGGACCAAAATAGATTTCTGAAATATTGGGTTCAGCTTCTGTTTTGGGCTATCAAACAATTTGTTGAAATACATTAGGAAGCATTCTCGTGTCTTCTCTTTTGATTTATCTTCAACTTATAATTCAATGAAAAATTCACTTCCAATAAATTAATAGCAGATAAACATGAAGAAGCAAAACTGAATATATTTTAATAAACCTTTAATATTGAATAAATGTTTCCTATCATCTGTGATGCAGTGACCACCCAAAGATGCTTCTCTCACTGTATAAAATATCTGACACAAGTGATTTCAAATATTAGATCACAGGCAGTGGATTTCTGTGCTCTGAGAGCAAGGGTAACATTTAAACTTAGCCTTGCAATCGCACCAGTTTAGTGTGTAAAACAAGTTTCCAAGTTACAGCCTAGGAAGCAGAGTTTCCAAAGGATCAGGATGGTACTTCTCCTCAGCAGTCTCTTAACGCAGTATGGTGTTACATCATCTGTCTTGTACACTCAGTTACAAGTTCAAGTAAGGCAGAAAGACGAGCCAGGATTAAGTTCCCAGTGCAAGTATGACTCAGGTAGATTCTACAGAAATATTTGGTAGAGGAAAAAGCTAACTATAGGCTCTAGAGAATCTGCTTATTGGTATGACTTGTGATTGACTGATAAGAGATCACATTGAAGAACCCTGACACTATTTGTTTAAGAAAAGGAAGTCAAGACGGAACACACTACCAATAATCACAGGAGGTTGTGCGCCCAAACAGTTCAGCAGAAGCGATGAGGAAGTAAGCAAAGAAAACTCTTTTATTGGGTACCTATTGTATATTAGGAAATTTGCATATATTACCATATAATTTTTCATGGCTAATTCTAACATGGCCACCCCTAATTTACAGCGAGGAAACTTGAGGCACAAAGTCACTATATTACTGACCCATGTAGAAAATAAATTTCATTAATGGAATTTAAAGCTACATAGATTATTTAATTTCTCTTAACTCCCAATCCATTACATTGCTATTAAGTTTGAGATGTTATTTCAATTATTTGTTAAATTCATTTACCTAGCAAGAATTTATAATGGATTCAACCATCACAGTTCAGTGTAATACTTCTACTTTAAGGAGAAAACTTCAATCAGTGAAAATCAATATTTTTCTTCAAAAGACACAAACATTATCACTTTGAGAGCTTTTATACATTGTCTAAAGGAATAAAGCATCCATTTCTAAGCCATCCACTAGTAGTTGTGATTAATTAGCATGGAGAATAATGAGGTGACTGAGACCAGAGTGCTCTTGCCTTAATTGATTGCCTAAGTTCCTGGATTAATAAAATCCAATTATTTCCTTATGTAATTGGCACGAGATCTATTTGTGTCTCCTTTTTAATAAGTGTGCTAATGATATAAGAAAGTAAACAGAGCCAACTAATTGTGATTGAGTACAAAGTTCAATATAATGTTCAGGCCTTACTAAATATCCCTATGTACAGATTATTTCAAAATCTTTATCTGGAAAACATTTATTTACCCCTGCCACCCTGACTTGTGTGTTGACATGGGAACAAGAAAGTATTATGGCTTTTGAAATAGAAGCCAAAGATCATGGCACCCTGGAATTAGAGAAAGGCCACTTCAAGGGAAATCCCTTGTTTCAGAGACTAATTTAGAGAAAAAATTTAACGTGGAGTCATTTTAATTAGACTAGTTTTAAAATGTCTTTCATGCAACTCCTGCAATCCGATGACAAAAATCATACCAGATTTTAATACACGATCCTGAGGCAGCTTAGATAGTGTCATATTCTAACAATCTCCATGCTCAGATCTGAGTATTTCTAGACGAATCAGCTGTAGTCTCTGGCAAACCAAGTGTGTGTCTAGCCTCTTTTGAGTTCAGTTGAACTGTAGGCATATCTTTGTTCCATATGATTTTTTCTTCCATCCCTCATTATTTTTTTCTCAGATCTTTTAATTTGGCTTTGGTAGCTTTCTCACCTAACCTCTCTTTCCACTGTTGTGACTGAAATTCTTATTTGGGTCCTTTGATTGAAGTTTCCATACAGTTGTGAGTATTTTACAAGATACCTAACAACTGAAAGGGATTATGGGTATACTCAATCTGGGCCTAGTATAGTCTTAAAAACAGTGGGCAAAAAGATACGTTTGTTTCAATTTACACTTGATTTTAGCCAAAAGGCCAAAAAGTCATATTTATTTAAATTTAACAGATATACCAGTAAAATTCTACTTTAGAACCATATGTGTCATTACTATGGTTTCCACCACACTGAAGGATAATTACTACTGATACTTTGAGTTTAACCGCCCCCTCCCAAAAATATCAAGGCTTGTGTGTTTGCCTACCTGACTTTCCATTGTAATAAACCTTCACAGACTACGTATGGGTCAACATCAAAAACTCAGATTTTCACAGGATTTAGTCAATTCTGTCAATTGTTCCTTAGAATAAATCTGATTTTAAACACTGTGTCACCACCACCATAACTATGGCCCTACTCCAAGGCTACTAAATTATTTTAGTAGTTTCTAAACCACTCCCACCTTACCTGGTCATACTCTACTCTCAACAGAAAAGAATCTATAAGCCAATAACTGTTGTACCTGTAATACCACAAAGTTCATCACCATCTTTGCTCTGAGAGTAAAAGTCAACGTCTTCGTGATAGTTTGTGATTGTATTATTCTCACGAATGATAATCGATTTAGAAAAAAGTTTTATCATGTCTGATAGCTTTGGAGTTTGCAGTCCACCAACAGAGGGCTCCATGATTGTGGTTCTCTAAGGAGGGAGCGCATTTCTGCAGGAGCTTTGGCGAAACGAAAGCTTCATTCACCTTGTGGCCAGGAAGCAAAGAGAGTGAGGAGGATGCCAGAGTTCGTCCCTTCATCAAGGACACGGCACCAGCCCCTTGAAGACTCCAGCCATGCAGACCTCCGAGTGTTCCCCTGTCTCTCTGCAGGAACTCCCTGAGGAGTAGCATACAAATCATGAGCCTCTGGAGGGTGTTTAAGATTCAGACTTCAGGATTCCATTCCTGGATCGCACATGTTTATGTCAGTCTTAAAAGGCCTTCAGTCCATTCCCGAGTACCCTCCTTCAACTATTTTAAAATTTCTCAAACATCCATAGTAGAAAGAAAATATTCAAAGGGAAAGGAGAACTGGAGGAAGGTAGGAGAAAATAAAGAAGGCAAAGAAAAATTCGAAGGTAAGGAGGAAAAAATGGGAACAAAGCTTATATATGTGTGTGGGGTGTGGAGGGACTGAAGGGAGGGCGGGGAAACGGGAAAAAAGAATCAAGATACAAATTTGATTATTTATTTAAATAATTTATTTTAATAATTTCTTTTAGTAAAAAAATTTATGTAATTTTATCTTATATGTTGTTCATTTGATACTTAGTTCTTTAGGTATTCTTTATTGGTTTCTTTTTCACTTCATGTTAGTCTTAAAATCCTCTTTGAAATAGAAATTGTGTTCAATAACAATAAGAATTATTATAACAGTATAATGTTATAGTTTGTATTTCAATGTAAAATATTAATTGTAATATTTAAAATGTAAAATTTTAATATTAAATAAATATTGGTTGTTAATGCAATAAAAGTTTAAGTATTTACAGAATTAAATTTAGAATAAGTTTAGATCTGTTGTGTGTCATGAAAAAAGCATTAATTTTAAATATTGAAACTTATCCGTGTAGTATTAACATTCTAGCTTCTAGAATATTCAATTAATTCTATCATCTATATTTTATTTAATAATATTTGAGTTTAGCAGCAAAAATCCACAGAAACTCAGAAATTAAGTGTTTTGCCTGTTCTTAAATTATTATGTAATTAGATTCTGTGTCATGATAGTATAATAAAATATCAAAAATAAATTCAAAAGTGTATAGTAAGTTATAATATGAGGATTCTCACTTTCATCCTAAACTTTAATACCTAAAATAAATTTAAGTTTTTCAGAATAATTCGTTTTAAAATAAGCAGACAAATATTGTTAAAATGTTATGTACTAGCTTTTCATTTCCACATTGAATTTACAAATTAGCTTCACCATGTGTATGCACAAACACAACACAATTATATGTATAATTTCCTTTATTTCCAAGGGAACTTTTGAAAATTTCCTCTCTCCTTTCTGAAAAATGTTCATGTGTATTCTGAATAAATCATAAGAATATACACAAAACTATTCTAATTTCTATTTGCAAAGATATCTTTTTTTTCACATTAGTTTTACTACCATAATGGACCTCTATAAGAATAACGTACAATTTAATTTAGAAATAAGAAAGAACTTAATGAAACCAAAGGATTGAATCAAGAAAACTTGATTGAGTAATAAATTTTTCTGTTGATTTTTTTCAATTTAGTAACAGAACTTTTTTTTTTTTTTTTTTTTTTTTTCCTTTTTGAGACAGGGTCTCGCTTTGTAGTTCAGGCTGGCTCTGAGCTCACTATGTAGTCCAGGCAAGCCTCGAATTCAGCAATCCTCCTGTCTCTGCCTCCCGAGTGCTGGGATTACAGGCGTGAGCCACCACGCCAGGCACTGTGTAATGTGGTGCTGATTGCTGGTTGATTGCTGGTGGGCATGAGTCTCCACTCCCTGCATTGTATGTGGTTACCGGGGATCGAACTCAGGACCTTGCGCTTGCGAGGCAGGCGCCAGAACCACTGAGCTAACCCTCCAGCCCCCAGAACTTCTTTACTCATTAAATGCCTTTAAAACTAACTTACAATATTCAAACTAAGCTTTTAGCAAAAATTCACCTTTTAAACTCATTCACCTTAAGTTCAATTGAAATGCTTTAAAAGGAAAGAGTAAAAATCAGTTTTCCTATAACACTGGTATCAAATGTGAACAGGATCTCTCAGTTCATACTGACCCATATTTAATCTAGAAACCAAATAGATTGAAAATTGACGTCACCATACGTACTCCACGAGGGCCCTGGGACCGTATTTGCAAACCCTGCTGGAAGTGCAAAAGGACGGAAGTGGACAAGGTCAGAGCTGAGCAACCAGCCAGGAATGGAAAGGCCCACCAAAATACCAGGGCTGGAAACAGCACAGACAAAGCGAGGTGAAGTCACCGAACTCATCCTTGATGCGTGCTGGTGAACTGACTGCAGGAGATTGAAAAGAGCAGGGATATTTCCAGTAAAAGCCAGTGGCTTTGTAATATCCAGTGTTTGCTATTTGGCGCTGGATCAAAGTTAGGCAGCCATGATCCGAAATGAGTTCCACAGAAGTTTAACCTTCTGCTCTAGTCTCCAATTTTGTGGGAGAAATAGAGTTACTAGTGGACAGTGGGCAAGCAAGAGGATCCAGAAGATTCCGTCTGAGACATAAAAGTACAGTTCTGTGACTGGGAATATATGGCAGTGGGGAAGTGAACATTTCATTACAGGAAACGAGATTGGTGGCTTCCCTCCTCTGAGCTC
>PVIC010045550.1:0-14587 GCA_004025085.1 Thryonomys swinderianus
CAGAACCAAAGTGCTGCTATCACAGAGGGCTTCCAAAATTCCACTTGCAATATCTTTCTAAATAGTAATTAGAAACAATGAGGGCATCAAACCTCAGGTGAGTCTCCATGTTTTTTCCATGGCCTTCAGACAGACAAGTGGTTTGGGATATGAGGGGGTTTTCTTAGGATTATTCAACACTCCTGTGTGGCACTAGTCTTCGTAGAAAGAGCCAGGGCAAAAATCAGAAGTGACCAACAGGGTAGCTTCCAGGTTCTCCCCAGAGTCCCTGCTGCAGCCCTGCAAAGAGTACAGCTCAAGTGCAGAGAGCCAAACCCACAGGCAACACGGAGCCCATGACTTAGGGGCTCTCTGACCCTCAAAGGCCACAACATCTGATGACAATGCCGTACGGCAGCATGTGTGAGACCACTTCATATGTGGAATCTTAAGCCCACAAGCATGATATTTAGAAACTGTATTTAGCTACACGTATTTCAAATACTGTAAAGAACATCTGTGTCCAATCCAATAACCCGTAACTCTAACTGGCTATTCAAATTTAAATTTTAAAATTACATAATATTTAAAATTCAGTCCACATTTCAAGCAATCAATAATGAATTGAACAGCACAGGAATAGAACATTTCATCCGCACAGAGAGTTCAACTGCATAGTCCTTTATAAGGCACTTTGTAGTTGCTAATAGATTACAGTTACCACCACAGTACTTTCTCAGGCCCTTTAAAACACTTATTTGCCATAATATCATCATTTTGTACTTTGCCAGTGCTTTACAACAGTGTAAAAAAACTAATATTCAGTAATTGAAATATAGGAAATTTAATATCTATAGATCCATCCACCACCCATCTGTGGTCTGCACAGCCTAAGAGCACTTCAATGCAGAAAACACTCAGGCTAGGGGCAGAGTGATACAGCAGAATAAGTCAGAGAGTCTTGGACATGCAGGAAGAATCTGAGCCTAAACTCAGCCGAGGCCCACTCAACTCACACCAAGTGGGAGAGGTCTAGACAGCCTCTGACACCAGCAAGAAGGGGGCCTCGGTCCTACCACCTGCGTCAGCTCAGAACAGGTCCTCCCAGAGCCTGCACTGGGGAAACAACACTGTTGACACCCTGACTTCAGCCTGACAACACCCACATCAGATTTCCATTCACAGAACTAGGAGACAATAAAAAGCCTTGCTTCTTAAAAATTTTAGTTTATTAGTCAATACATGTAGTGCATAGCATTTACACTCCTCGTGTAGGGCTGGTCCATGGACATAACACATTCTAATTCCTTTTCACCCCCTTTCCCTGCCTCTCCCCTCCACTCATCCTTTTATTTCTTTCCTATTTTTCTTTTTTGTTACATGTTGGGGGAGGGAAGGACTAAGGGACGAAAAGCAGGAACTGGGATGTATTATGTACATGGACCAACTCCACACAAGAATAGTGCCTGCTGTGTGGGCACTGTTTTCATCCACTGTGCTGGTGATGGCTGTATTGAGGTGAACATGCTCACCATGTTTTGTCTATGCATATACAAAGTGTTACTGTCACTTCTAAATACTAGAGAAATTTACAGATACATACTTATTACACAGAAACAGTCATTTTAATACTATTTGCATGATTTCAAACAGTTTAAAGGATGGTGATAGCTACACAGTTTCTAGTGTAGACATACTAATAAGGTTTAAAATCAGCTTCCTAAATTCCACCTTCTGCAAGTCATGGGTTCTCTTGCTAAGAAGCCCCCACTGTCTCTCACCTGGGCAGCAGTGCAGGTCACTCCTGCATCTTCAGAGCTGTATGCCCTTCGTGCACTGCTCTTTGTTCTACCCACCTGCTGGAGGACACCTGCACTGCAGCTCCTGCACTACGGAGTCACAGGGGCAGCACTTTTCCCCCACTAGACTTCCACCTGTCACAGAGATGCTAATAGTATGTGAGTTTTCTTTCCAGGGTTAGCCAGCCAAAGAAAGCCTTCGTGTCCAATGAATTGGGAATGGTTAAGTCAAAATAAATGCATCTGGCCGGGCGCGGTGGCTCACGCCTGTAATCCCAGCACTTGGGAGGCAGAGACAGGAGGATTACTGAGTTCGAGGCTTGCCTGGGCTACAAAGTGAGCTCAGAGCCAGCCTGAACTACAAAGCGAGACCCTGTCTCATACATAAATAAACAAACAAACAAACAAACAAATAAATAAATAAATGCATCTGTCCTCAACTAAATGCTATACAGACACATAAATTAGCATTATGAAAGTCAATTTTCTATTACAGTTATATATTCAGTAAAGAATTGTTTAAAAATGTAATCACTTTTATTATGATTATATGAAAATATGCACATAGCGGTTACACCAAAAGCCTAGTCAAGAAGGTAAAATTTGTTTATTTTTTCCCAAACGGTATATATGGTGACATATATTTACCAAATACAATAAATGTCATTAAATTTGTGACCTAATCCACAAACAGATATTGTCTCTCCTAAAAATTCCTGTTCTGTTCTTCTCTCTATTCTCTACTTTATTACAGGGATGAAGTTATTCTGGGAGTAATAAGTTTTGGTTCTTTTGCTTTAAAAATATAAACTTCTTGAGTTAAGAAACCATACATACTAGCTACTTTTTATATAATCAGTGTGTTACAGCTGCTTCTAATGAAATGCTGACTTTTAAACAACACACTGTCAAGAACCCATGAACGTTTTCCATATGTACATGAAAAATTCCAATTCAAAAATGATGGTGGAAAATGACATATTCTAACACATTAATATCTTACATGGTACCTGGAAAACCTTCACACTGACCAGGGAGCACTTGTGTTACTGCATGGATAACTATTTCAATAGTTCAGGCACTGGCAGAGGCTAGGAACAGGTGATAAGGCACCTTCCTTTCACCCCACAGCTGGTGGAAGCACCAGCCTACTGACCATGTTGTAGCTCTGCTTTCATAGTTACCACAACAGACACATGTATGCCCATATTACCTCCAATGTCAAAATGAGAGCTAACCCTAAAAGAAAGCACCTCACTGTACCACTATGGGTACTTGGGAAAGCTTTCTCAGAGACGGTGTATGTCCGACATAAGGTCTGTGACAGCATAACCTTTAAAGGGGTAAACAGGAGTATATACATGTGCAACAGGTTTACAGCAACAGAAGCAGGAATCCTACAAAAGTAGTCTGTAAACAGCAATGAAGAAAGATGCTTTCATTGTCCTAAATGGTTTTAAAAGAAAGGTCAATACAAACATCCATGATGTACTTGAGCTAACCTACATGGTAATACTCTAATACTTCTCTTTGCTATCAGGTTTTATCTTTACCTGGCTTTTTAAATTCATTATAAGCTGAAATATGCTTCAATTAAGAAAAAAATCTTACATAAGATCCACCTTTAAAGTGATCTGTAATATGCTGCTGCCCACCCATTTCCTACCTAAAAGTGGAAGAATAAAGGAGGATGATACACATGCTGTGGGGAGAAGCCTAACTTTTAAGAGAGAAAAATCTTAGCCACACAATTAATAGCTTACACATTTTCTTCTCTAGTCTCATCTGTTTCCACTTTACAGTTACAAGTGAAATAATAAGCCTAAAATAATTTTTAACATACTTCCTCACTAGTCTAGTACCATCTTATAACTTTTATGTCACTGGTATCATCATTAGAGAAGCAAAATATCGTACTTACTTACATACTTCTATACTCAGACAAGCACATCTGAAGATCTTTATATAACTCAACAAAAAAGTACACTAAACTCACTGCAGAAAAATCAATGACATCTAACCATGGGGATAACAGTAAGGTCACAGTGAGATGTAGACTGCTTTGATGACAAATTGTAATATTTCATTCAAATTATTTGTGACATTTTGGGATTTTACAGTTTGTGATACTCTAAAAGAAAGTTTATTTTTCCTAATTGAAGTATTCCTACTATCAGTTCCATATGATGGTAAAGTCTCATGGAATAATTCATCCATTCTCTCCACCCCTTCTCTCAACAGAACCTCACTTTGTTCTCCAGAGTGGTCTCAGACTTTCAATCTTCCTGCCTCAGCTTCTTGTGTGTCTGGGCTTGAGAAACAGGACACAACACCCAGACAGCATATATCTCTTTTCAGAAGCAGAAACACCAGTATTTTTTATTTAAAAAAACCAGACTTTCTGGGCCGGAGATTTAGCTCAGTGGTTCCGGAGCATACCTAGGAAGCACAACGTCCCTGGTTTGAACCCTAGTAGCCACATACAATGATACCAGGCATGGTGACTCACATCCACTGGCAATCAGTACCACATACCACAATGCTGAGCGTGGTGGCTCATGCCTGTAAATCCCAGCATTCAGGAGGCAGAGGCAGGAGGATTGCTGAGTTCAAGGCTATCTTGGACTACATTGTGAGTACATCTGGGCCAGCCTGAACTACAAAGCAAGACCTTGTCTCCAAAAAAAAAAAAAAAAAGTGGCTCACGCCTGTAATCCCAGCACTCGGGAGGCAGAGGCAGGAGGATTGCTGAGTTCGAGGCTTGCCTGGGCTACATAGTGAGCTCAGAGCCAGCCTGAACTACAAAGTGAGACCCTGTCTCAAAAAAAAAAAAAAAAAGAAAAGCTAGACTTTCTAACAAGAACCTCCTATAGCTCCTTTGCCCAACCTTTAATACAGACACAACGATAAACTGCCATCAACAATCTTCCCAGGGTTCTTCTAAGTACAGTAAGAACTAAATAATCTAGACTGGAAAGCATTATATAAATACTGGCTGCTTTGACTTCTGGGTCCTGTCCTGGCTCGCAATTGCACCACTGCAGTGCTGTGAGCAAGCTTCCAGAGGCTCCCAGGTGCCCACCTCAGTGGGTACAGAGGAGCTCTGACTTGATTTCCACAGGCCAAACAGGTTGGCACATTTGGAAGGCTTTCCCTTAGCACCGCAGACACCATCATGCTTTTGCTCTGCTCCTCTGCTTAGGATTCTTCCCCAACGTCCTCAGTGGTTGCTAACTCATGTCTCCCTGCACTGCTGCCCTTCACAGGTCACCCAAGAAGGAATGTTCTTTTCTATTTCCTGTTGGCCTGTCACTCTATTCCTGCTCCTAGCTGATATCAACCACTCCCTTACACAGATACAGTTAGCAACCACAGATCAGGTGACGTCTAGGCCCCACTCCTGAACAATCGGCCTGTGCTCAGCTGCTTTCTACATGTTATCCCCACATGTCCACAGCATTTCAAGCTTAAAATTTTGGCAAATCCTCAACTTATCATCTCAGCAGCCAAACTCATTCCATAATCACCTTTTCTTCCCTTACTGTCCTTCATGGCTAGTGAAAACATCCCCCAAGTGAGCCTAAAATTTATTCCAATAGAGGATCCAATGTGAAAGAGCTACAAAGCACAAAACTCAGAACAAGCCAGGTATGGCCCAATCACTAAAAAAGTAAAAATTTTTCCCCATTACTAGGATTAAACACAGAGTCTTCATACTGAGATACATACCCAGACTTTTAAATTTTTTCATTTCTTAATTTTGTGACCAGTTAATTAAGTTGCCCAGAATGGTCTTGAATTTGCAGTCATTCTTCCACAGCTTCCTGCTTCCTTCCGCTGGGATTACCGGCACATGCCCAGCTCAAACTTCCAAATTTCATGTAACAGATGGTTTCTTATTTTTATTCTAGGCATATACTGGGAACTACATAACAAATGAATGGATGGATGCTACTAATGAATAAAAGCAAGCTGGTATTTCCAGAAGATATAGACAGAGAATATTTTTTTCTGTGTTTAATGTAGCTTTTAACCAGGAATCTGGGCTCGCCTAAAAGAAATTTTTAAGACATATCATTTCTATGGTCTCAATAGCATACATTGTTAAACAACACCCTAGACTATAAGGTTGCCAGAGTATTACACTAATTCTCACTGATTGTCTAAGTCCTGTAAAATAACCTGAGAGTTTCTTTATATTGCTACTTCAATTCTACAAGTATTTATATCATCTCTCAAATTAGTTTTATTGACAAATTTAATTAAAATGCTACTCATCTTTCCTCTTTGATCATTAGAGACATTAACCAAAATTAGACCCAATAATGATCACAGTCTCAACTTTCTAATGTCTTTCTCTTCTAGGTAACATTTAAATTATACAATTGAGGGATAGAGATTTAGCTCAATGGTTCCGGTGCCTGCCTAGCAAGTGCAAGGTCACTGATTTGATCCTGATAACCACATACAACAGTACCGGGCATGCTAACTCATGCCTACCAGCAATCACTACCACATACCACAATGCCAGGCACAGTGGCTCATACCTGTAACCCCCAGAATTTGGGAGGAAGAGGCAGAGGACTGCTAATTCAAGACTTGACTGGGCTACATAGTGAGCTCAGGGCCAGACTGAACTACAAAGCAAGACCCTGTCTCAAAAACAAAAGGGGGGGGGGGGGGGACGACGGGATTTAGCCCAGTGGTTCCAGTGCTTGCCTAGCAAGCACAAAGTCCCTGGATCAATACCCAGTAACCACATACAACAATACTGGGCATGGTGACTCATGCTCACCAGCAATCATTACCACATACCACAGTATTAGGTGTGGTAGCTCACACCTGTAACCCCAGCACTTGGGAGGCAGAGGCAAGAGGATTGCTGAGTTCAAGGCTTGCCTGAGCTACCTAGTGAGCTCAGGGCCAGCCTGAACTACAAAGCAAGACCCTGTCTCAAAAAAAAAAAAAATACACATACACACACACACAGCGCTTATATAAATCAATAATTATTTTTTTGTAACAAGATTATCACTACAATCTCTCCAACCATATAATATTCTCTCCTGTCTTGACCTTTAAAAAAAAAAGAAAAGTACTGCATTAGGACAGTCACATAATTCAACATGCTTGAGGCATAGCACAAGGTCATTTAGGAGAACAGGAATTGTCTAACTCTGCATGCCAGCTGACACATTATGTACAGATGTCTCTGACATGGCAATAAAATAAGAAATTGTTGGCTTAATAAGGAAGCAACTCAGTTGGCATATTACATCTATCAGCTAGTCCTGGTTGCCTAGCAACCAGTCATAAGTGAACTGCAGAGAATAAAAGTATTAAACAAATGTAGAGTTCCCATAAGTTTGAAAGTGTCGGACAGATGTCAGTAGTTAATCTAGATTCTAGTTGAAAATTATCATACTGAGATTTAGGAAAGAGAATGTTAGTATCTCACAGAATCAATCATTAACTAGAGGAAAGACTTGGCTCTTCATTCAGTTTATCTTTTTTTTATCTTTATTGGTACATTTTATAAACGCATCAGGATCACACTTGACATTGAGAATTTGTACCATTATATGACACAACTTCTCATTTTTTCCTATTCCCCACCCATCCTACAACCTCCCACCCCCTATATATGCTTTCTCTTTTTTCCATCACATTTTTACTTTTCCCTTGTTACTTACCCCTACCCATTTCCCTTTGAATATTTTCTATTTACAATATCTATCACATAATCTACAACGCATTTACATCTTTAGTTTCTCATGCCAGAGAAAAGATGCAATATTTACACATCTGTGACCTATTTATTTCACTTATGAGTAGGTCCTCAAGGTTATGTCCACTTGAGTATAAATTATGCAAAACTATTCTTTATGGCAGAGTAATATTTCATTTTATTTGTTTTAAACAGATCAGTTTATCTTTTGAACCAGTGGTCTTATAGCAAATATTTTTGTTGTTTTGAGACAGGGTCTCACTTTGTAGTTCAGGCTGGCTCTGAACTCACTATGTAGCCCAGGCTACTCTTGAACTTGAGGTAATCCTCTTACCTCTGCCTCCCGAGTACTGGAATTACAGGTGTGAGCCACCATGCCAAACAATGTGATATGTGGTACCAGAGATCCAACTCAGGACCTTGCACTTGCCTGGTAGATGCCGAAACCACAGAGCTAAATCCTCAGCCCAGAAAAAAAAATGTTGGCAATACTGTTTATAAAATATAAAAACTTTATGCACAAAAAAGCCCAAAACAATGCTGAAAACTTTTATTTATTCATTCAACAAAACAGATAAAGAGGATATCACAAAGTGGAAAGACAAAAGCACTACTGTCAAAATGCTCACGCTGCCAAAAATGATAAACATATTTAATGCAATTCCCATCAAAATACTTACACGATTTTTCACAGAATTAGAAAAAATTTCTAAAATTTATATAGAACTAGAAGAGACCTGGAATAACCAAAGCACTCCTGAGAAAAAAGAACAAAGCAGGAAGTATCACAATCCTGGATTTCAAGTTACGCTACAAAGCTACAACAGTAAAGATAGCATGGTACTGGCACAAATACAGATGTGCTGACTGATGGAATAGAACTGAGCATGGAGAAACAATCCCATTCACTTTCAGTCATCTGATTTTTTACAAAGGGGACAATAATATACCCTAGAGAAAAGACAGTCTCTTTAGTCATGAGAAAACTGGTTATCCACATGCAGAAGAATAAATCTTTGTACTAAAATCAAAATTGATCAAAGGCCTAGATACAAAACAAAGCACTGAATCTGCTAGAAGAAAAAATAGGTAAATCTCTTGAAGACATAGGCAGAGGCAAGGACTTTCTGAACAGAACCCCAATGCCTATGATATAATAGCATAAAAAGGAAACAATTAATAGAGTAAAAATATAATCGATAAAGTGGAAAAAAAAATTTACCAGCTTCTCTTCGGACCAAGAACTACTATCTAGAATATACACAGAACTCAAAAAACTGGACCCTCCCCCAAAACAAAACAAAACAAAACAAAAAAATGGGCAATCGCAGGGAATAGATACTTCTCAAGGGAAGAAGTATTCAAAAGGCCAATATGTTTAGAAAAAATGTTTAGCATCTTTTGTTATTAGAGAAATACAAATCAAATCAACCCTGAAAACCTATCTTACCTCATAAGAAAGAGCTATCAAGGACTCAAATAATAACAAATGTTCGTGAGGCTGTGGGGAGAAGGAAACTCCCTACACTGTTGGTGGGAATGTAGACTAGTACAACCACCTTGAACAACACTATGGAGATTCCTCAAAAAAAAAAAAAAAAAAAAAAGAAAAGAAACTTCATTTCTTCCAGCTATTCCTCTTCTATCTTCCCCAAAGAGTTAAAAGCCATCATATTATGGTGATACATGCTACCTGTGTGTTTATGGCAGCATATATCGTGATACCTCAATTATGGAAGTGACTCATATGCCTATCAACAGATGAAGTCATTTACAGGAAAATAGATAGTTTGGGGGACCATAATGCTAAGTAAAATAAATCAGAAATAGATCAATATTGTGTAATTTCTCTTATATAAGATACAACTATAAATAATTTAAAGGAGAAAGTAAAAGAAATGGTAGGAGATAGCGAGGTAGACTTTGTGAAAAAAGGAATGGGATCTGAGGAAAGAGGAAGGAGAAATGGAGGTAAAGGGAAACAGAAATGATCGAGATGTGATATGTATATGTATCAATCCCCCAAGAAGAAACCAATTTTCATGTATTGCAAACATATACAAATATAAATTATATAATTAGCTATTAATGTCTATAGTTTATCATTCTTTGTGGCTGAGTAATACTCCATTTTATTTATTTATATGTTTGTTTGTTTGTTTTTAAAGACAGGGTCTCGCTTTGTAGTTCAGGCTGGCTCTGAGCTCACTATGTAGCCCAGGCAAGCCTCAAACTCAGCAATCCTCCTGTTTCTGCCTCGAGTGCTGGGATTACAGGCGAGAGCCACCATGCCCGGCACTGTGGTATATGGTATTGATTGTTGGTGGGCATGAGTCTCCATGCCCAGCATTGTATGTGGTTACCGGGGATCGAACTCAGGGCCTTGCGCTTGCGAGGCAGGCACCGGAACCACTGAGCTAAACCTCCAACCCCATTTTATTTTTTTTTAAACCCATATCTTTATCCAGTTTCCAGTTGATGGGCATTTGAGCTGTTTCTAAGATTTAACTATTACAAACTGTGCTGCTGTAAACACGGGAGCACATATGTCACTGTGGTATGACACTTTTGTTTCATGAACATAGTTCAATGAATCTACACTGAGGCTATACTCAGTGTACTATACTCAGTGAAATAATAGGATGCAGGAATATAAACACTGTATCATTTCTCTAGTGTGAGAATCTGAAACTAAATAAGGTTCAAAATGTGAAATAGAAAGAAAATCTTCAAAGGGGAAGGGGAACTAGGAAGGAAGGGCAGAGAAAAGCAATATGGGGAGAAAAATTGGCTACAAAAAAAACTATGTTATGTTTCATAAAACAATTTTGACTATTAAAATTGAAAAGTAAAAACAATATACATATATTTATATATAAATTATACATATATTTAAATTTTCATTAAAAAATAGAAGTAGCAAGAGGAAAAACATTTGCAAGAGTACAAAGGTTAGCAAGCAAAAGCTAGCTGCAGTACAGGAGTTTCGTGGCATGTGGTGAAACTAGAACTTTTGGCACTGAAAAAAATTGTCCAGACACAGACAGGTCAGGACCCTGCCAGTTGGGCATCAGGTACCAGGCAAAGCAGTTCAGGCTTCATCCAGAATGGCACTGGAGAGGCAGAGAAGGGTTCACATGGGGTGATGGCAGGAAACACAATAGAGAGGGCAAGCATGGCCTCACAGAGAACAGACAAGGGGCCACAGCAGTAAAATAACACTCAGGAGACTGCATCACCAATAGACCAGGATATGTACAGAAGGGCTTGAATAAGAGACTCAAATATGACCTCTGGGTTTAACACATGAACACAGCTCTAAGAAACTAAAAACTTCACTTAATATGTATGCTACTCAGTCCCTGCCAATATAGCAGTTTTCCATTCTCCCTTTCACCTCAACAAAACAATTATACATTTAGGGAAGGGGTATTATCTAGAATACATAAACTATACAACAATTCTAGGCAATAAGGACATGGAAGGGGGTATCACTCTCCCCAACCTGAAACTATACTATAAAGATACTGTGATAAAAATTGCATGTACCAGCAAAGTAACAGACCCAAGGATCAGTGGAATAGATTAGAAGATCCAGAAACAACTCTAGATACACTAAGCTACCTCATTTTTTACAAAGGAGCCAAATATCCTCAATGGAGGAAAAATGGCCTCTTTAACAAATGGTGCTGGAAAAACTGGGCTTCAACCTGACAAAGACTAAAGCTAGATCTATCTCTTTACTAAACTCAAATCAAAGTGGATTAGAGACCTAAATATTGAAACAGAAACACTAAACTTGCTGCAAAACAGGTTATGTACAACTCTTGGGAGACATTGGTTTGGGTAAAAACTTTATGAACAAAACCTCTACAGCATAAGAACTAGCAAGAGGAATCAACAAATAGGATCTCATTAAAAAGCTTCTGCATAGCAAAAGAAACCATGGGCAGAGCAAAAAGATAACCAACAATATGGAAAAAAAATTTTATCAGCTGTTTCTCAGAAAAATGGCTACTATCTAGAATATATGAAGAGCTTAAAGAATCAGCCCTCACCAAATATAAAGACCCATTTCAAAACTGAGCATCTGAAAAGAACAGGCACTTTTTACAGGAAGAAGTAAAAGCAGCTAAAAAGCATATGTAGAAATGCTCAACATCACTGGTCATTTGAGAGATGCAGATGAAAACAATGCTAAGATTTCATCTCACTCCACAAGGAATGGCTGCTATGACTAAATTAACCAGCAACAAATGCTGGTGAGGCTGCAGGGAGAAAGGAATTTTTTTTCACTGTTGGAGGGAATGTGGACTGGTACAACCATTATGGAGATCAGTGTAGAGATTCCTCAGAAAACTAGGATTAGAGGTCCCATTTGACCCTGCTCTTCCTCTGCTAGGGATATACACAAAAGAATTATGATTCATATCTCAGTGACAAATATGCACCCATGTTTATAGCAGCTCAGTTTGCTAATGTTGAATCTTGTAAACAACCCAAATGCCCATCAACACAAGACTGGGTATGTGGGGCTTTTTTTTTAATATAAAATGGAGTATTAGTCATAAACAATGATAAATGTGAGACATTTATTATACTCAAATGGACATACCCTGAGGACATACTCCTAAGTGAAATAGGCACAGATACATAAATAACAAATCTTTTTTCTGGTATGAGAAACTAAGCATGTAAATGAATTCTAAAATAGATGATAAGTATTGTGAAGTGGGAAGAAAATATTCAAAGGGAAGAGGTGGGCAAAGGTAAGGAAAGAAGAGAAAGAAAACATTTGATGGTAAAATAAGGAAACAAAGCTTATGTATATAAGAGATGGGGGTTGTGGAGAGGGCAGGAGAATGGGGGGAAAAATGAGAATTAACCCGTGTCATATACTGGTACAAATTTTCAGTGTCAAATGTAATCATAATGTACATATAAAATGTACCAATAAAATCAATCATAAAAAATAATTCTACAGAAATTAAGTCCTTTAATTAGCAGATGATCAATAATGGGCTGGTGCCCCGAAGGCTCTTCATCTCATACAAAAGATTTCCTACAGTTTTTAAAGGCAAAACCCACCAAGACAGTAAACCAGGAAGGTAGCACAAAGCACTTCCCATTTCAGTCCACTCAGGGTCACAGACTCCACATTGCCAGGTTAGGTAAACAACTGTTTTTACAGCTTTAAGATAAATGTTCTCTGTTAACCCACCAGATACCCAACAAGAGTCCTGACCGCTAGTATGAATTAGTTAGGACTTGGCCTGTCCCAGTCTGCCTTTTTTTTTTGGTGGTACCACTTGGGCTAAATCCCTCGCCCTCCCACTTTGCTTTTCTTAAGATACAGTCAGGGGGCCGGAGGGTTAGCTCAGCGGTTCCGGAGCCTGCCTCACAAGCGCAAGGTCCTGAGTTTGATCCCCGGTGACCACATATAATGCTGGGCGTGGAGACACGCCCACCAACAATCAACACGCATACCACAATGCCGGACGTGGTGGCTCATGCCTGTAATCCCAGCACTCGGGAGGCAGAGACAGGAGGATTGCTGAGTTCGCAGTGGCTTGCCTGGGCACCATAGTGAGCTCAGGGCCAGCCTGAACTACAAAGCGAGACCCTGTCTCAAAAGCAAAAAAAAAAAAAAAAGATACAGTCAGTTCACACAGGGGCACAAGATGGAGGCACTTCTGCTTAGTGCATTACTTCATAAACATAGCTGTCTGGGAATGAAAAGTTACTGAAGAAGACCAAGTAAAGAAGCAGAAAGGAAGAAGAAAAAAGAAAAAGACATAACATCTACCCTAACTTCTGAATGAGAAACGATATTCTAAGTTTAAAATAAATTATAAAGGAAATCATTAATAGCACTTGACTACATAAGACTCGAAAATATAAGTATGTTGAGTAGTGTAGCATTAAAACATTTGTCTGTAGAACACATAGGCATTACTATCCTTTACATTTAAAACACAAACATCAAAAACAGGAAATGTTTCAGTAAGTCTGTGAGAGATACAGATCGTTGATCTCACAACAAAAGGACTTTCATATCTAAAAGGCATTCTTAATACTAACTGAAATGTGATGATCACAACAGACAGCCTTGTAGGATTCAAGACTATAAAGTTTAACACACACACACACACACACACACACACTTAAATATTTACCATGACTCATACTTTGACCAAGTAATTCTATTTCTAAAAATCTATCCTAATTAAAATACAAATGTAGTAGGGAAAAAAATGGGAAATGACGTAAATGCTGTCTAAATGCCTCCTTCAAGAGTGACAAATACAATACAGTGCAGTCTACAAGAAAATATTAAGCAATCACTACAAGTCATGTTTTCAGAATGATTTTAACAAGAAAACCTTTAAAAGTTTTATTTTAAAAATGAAAAAATAATAAAATTTTATGAAAGCACAATTTCAACACTGCATTTTAACACAACATAGAAGTAAGAAAATTAGTACTAATTAGTGCTAATTTGTACTAACTTTCCTTCTCCTGTATTTTCTAAGTTTTTTTTAAATAATGAGGCTATATCCTGTTTATATTTTTTAAAAAACCAAACCCTGGGGCCGGAGGGTTAGCTCAGTGGTTCAGGCGCCTGCCTCGCAAGCACAAGGTCCTGAGTTCGATCCCCAGTAACCACATACAATGCTGGGCGTGGAGACTCACGCCCACCAGCAATCAATACCACAAACCACAGTGCCGGGCATGGTGGCTCACACCTGTAATCCCAGCACTTGGGAGGCAGAGACAGGAGGATTGCTGAGCCCGAGGCTTGCCTGGGCTATATAGTGAGCTCAGAGCTAACCTGAACTACAAAGCGAGACCCTGTCTCAAAAAAAACCCTGCCCATTTCATCTGTAACCAATAAAAATATGCCTTAATCTTGTGTTTCAAAATGATCACAGTGATCTTTCTGTAGTCATCTCTACTTGTTTTAACTTGAATCAAGTAGCTTTACATATTTTTGTCATATTAAAAGAACTCTCCACACTATATTAAAGTCAAAGGTAACTAGTACAGTATGTTGTATTGAGAACTTCAATTTGAATAATAT
>PVIC010045551.1:0-14581 GCA_004025085.1 Thryonomys swinderianus
CCTCGGTCCCCAGTACTGGAGAGAGAGACACAGACCGAGTTAAGTACCAGCAGCTCCTTCTTTGAGATAGGCCTGCTCTCAAACTCCACATGTCCTGACACTGACACGTGACCTGCGTCTCTCCGGATGGCACCCGATAGGCTCGGCTGCCAGAGCTACCCACTCCTCACACACGCCTCCCCTGGCTGCTCGTCTCCAGAATCTCCCTGACTCCTCTGCCTCCGCCTTCGTCGCTGCTAACGGAAGCCACCTCGACCCATGGCTAGTGTGCGGTGGCCTCTGACACACCTCTTCGCTGTCCACCCCACCACCAGCCCACCCTGTTCTTCCTCCACTGTGACCGATCAGAGCAGGAAGCCAGATCACGCCGGGCCCCCCTCGGCCAGCTCACTAACGCTGTGCCAGGCTCAGGCCGGCGCTCTCTGGTCTCTCCCTCACCGTCACGCTCACCCACCACACACTTGCTGCCGGGTCTGGGTCCAGCCCGATCTCTGCTCACCCACTGCAGACCTCAGCTTTCAGGTCCCAGAACAAAGGCCCTCTTAACACTCAGCATCTCGAAGCTCAACGAAGCCCCCCCTGCTATACTTTGACAGTACCTTGCCCCTCCCCTTTATTGATCATATTAGAAACAACATACATTTAGCATGCTTCTCCAGGAGACTGGCAGTCATCTGTGTGCTGACGCATGCCATCCCCGGGGTCGCTGCAACGGCCCTACGAATACTTACGGACTGAACTGATGTCAAGCATTCTGCAGGTGACCGTGACCCACACACCTGGAGTTACACAGCACACGGGGCCCGGCACTGGCTTCATGCTGCGACACCTACCGGTCTCGTGTGCTATGACACGGATGGCCCCGAGGGAACCACCTTCCCGGTGCATCCATTTCCCGAAGGCTGAGCGCCCACACACCAGCCCTAGAGGCTTCTTCCTGGTGAGATCCCTTTGGGAACTATTACCTCCTCTCTCTCTTGGAAAACCCAATGCCCAGCAGCTTATCGAAGGTTTCGAGCACTCTAAATCAAGACACATACCAGTATTTACCTTGGTGTTTTCCGAACTTATTTGACCACGGTGCCCTTTTGGCTCATACTTGGGGATTTAATGGAACACATCTGGGGACAGCTGAAAGAGGCTTTCCCAGGAAATGCAGAGGGACAACGGGCCACTCCAACTGCAGGCTGATGGGAAGCCATGCGGGTTGAAGCAGCTTATGGAAAGGGTTGGAAGCCGGGATAAACACGAGCCAAGCCAGTGAGCAAGGGAGCAACAGGCCCTTGTCCTCACTCCTCCTGACCCACTTAAAGAGGCGGCTCAGACCCTGAGGTCAACCAGAGGCTTCAGAGGAATTTGGCAGACAGCTGATACTGGCCAACCAGGGACCGAACTATTGTTATACAGGCAGGCAGCCTCCTCAGCATGTACCCTCCAGAAGCCTCGGCTGATGGTGACAACAGGGCCAAACCCAACCCCAGCCGATTCGTTTCAGTGCTATATACGGGATCATTCCAAAACACGGCCTTTCAGTATGTCTGGCTAGTTCATGGGTTGGTGGGTCTCTGCTGGATGTTTTGCTAGCTTCCTATGGCACCACTAGGGGGCGTTCACAAGGCAGTACTCACTGAGTCTAGGTGTCTGGGATATCCGGGCTTTCTGTGCTAGCTGGGGCACCTCAGCTCACCCACCATGGCATCACAGGCTTTCTATCTGTTTAGCAGTCTGCCTCAAGTTTCCGGTTTGGCAGCATATAAGCTCAATGTCAATAGCAAAACACAGAAGCTACTAGAATATCACTTCCACAGCATTACAGTAGTGATAAACCTGGAGCCAGGCCAGCCAGGACTCAAAGAGGAGGAAAGCAGACAAGGGGGCCAGGGATTTAGTTCAGTGGTTCCGGTGCCTGCCTAAAAAGGTCCCTGGTTCGATCCCGGTAACCACATACAACAGTACTGGACATGGTGACTCACCAGCAATCAGTACCACATACCACAGCGCTGGACGTGGTGGCTCACGCCTGTCATCCCAGCACTCAGGAGGCAGAGGCAGGATTGCTGAGTTTGAAGCTTGCCTGTGCTATATAGTGAGCTCAGGGCCAGCCTGAACTACAAAGCGAGACCCTGTCTCAAAAAAATAAAAATTAAAAACCCAGAGTAGGTATTGGAAGCAGCAGCTCTCCTGTGCAGGAACGGAGCCACTGTTGGCTTCAAGGATATGCAGGAAGCCTTTTCTGACCACTCTGGCATAAGCGGAGGAGCTGTTCTCAGAAACAGTAACAATGACTGGTTTCTTGGAATGCCCGGGACTTGTCGAGGATAAAGGTGTTTATGTCTCATAGGGAACACTTGGGCGGAGTCACAGAGCCACAGCTCAACAGCAGCGACGGTTATTTTCTCCACTCTTGAGCACAAATAAGCCCCCAATCCCTGGACGGTGGCGACATGGTCTGTATCTTAACAGTACTGCCCAAGAGGGAAGAGGCAGCCTGATACTCTGGCACGGGGCATGTTTCACCACCCGCCAACCCTGTTTCCTTCTTAGTGACACTCACTGGCGTGGCTGAAGACGCCACAAGGGAAGGGAGCAATTATGCTGCCCCCATTGGCAGGAAATGGTCGGGAAGGGGCAGCCGTCCATGTCTGCGGCCCAAGTGCTGGAGCAAACCCAGTTGAGGTCCAGTTCTAGAATTCCACGGTCCCAACAAACAGCAAAGGTAGCTTCTCAAATTCCTAGCACACACCACAGACTATTATTGAGCAAAAGGAATTGCTGTGGGTCCTTCTCGTGACACACAGGCCGGTCACTTTGTACACGTGTCCCGGGGAGCCCACGGGAGGAAGGAAGGGAACGCTGAGGCGCCGTGCACCGGGCTTTGTCTCTGTTACTTCACTGCACCCAGCGGGACAGGTATGAAGCCCAGGCACACTACAGCTCAGGGCCGTGGGGCAAGAGGCAGGCAGCACGCATTCCTGGGGCTTTCGAACCAGGCCTTCTTATTCCGTGTCCAGTAGACTTCAAAGGCACGATTTACTCAACTGCAACTGTGCTATTTGCATAGGTTGGTTTAAAAAAAAAAAAATGCAGTGCTTTGATCAGACTCCCAGAGGTCAGAAGCAAACAAACAGGGTAAAAACCAAGGCTGCCCTCCTTTCACCTTCCACTTCATAACAAAAACCCAGTTGTTTTAACGCCAGGTCTCCACCCGCTGTCCGAGGCTTGTGCACCGGCAGCAAGCTACGGCTGATGCCGTCCAGCCCCAACCTTGATCCGGACCCACTAGCCTGACATGGGCGGCCCTATCCCAGGTCATTCCCATTCCCAAACCCCGCCGTACAAGTTGTCACAGCTGTGGGGAACCAGTAAAGCTCAGGCCACACCCAAGCACCCTGCGCTCTGAAGGGTACACGGTGCCACTAAGAACTACTGTGACTCACTATTCCCAAGTGAGAAATGGGAGAACAGCAGTGGCACCCGGGGCCCGGAGCCCAGGGGAGCGCTGTCCGAGCACCGGATCACGGCTCTCACTCCGCTGCTGTGGCCCAGCAGCAGGACCTCTGCGAGCCTCAAACGGTCTCACCTGGAGAAAAGGATCTGCCCTCTACTGACAGCGTTACGAGAACTGCAGGGAGCTGGGTAGGCAAAGGGCCGGTCTGTACCCAAAGTGGAAGAGCCAGAGAGAGGGACGCTTTCTGCTTCCTGGTCTCACCCTCCAGCCCTCAACTCGCCGCTGCTAAGAGCAACTAAAACCAGTTTCTGTTCTGGGAGCTTCCACCAGCTTCATCCGTATCACCGCAGTGGAAGCCTGGACAGGACTGTCTAGAAGGGAGAGGATGATTAACCATGAAGGAGTCACGACCTCCTCACTGGAGGTGGGACAGGCGCCTCCAGATGTGCACTGGGAAGGGGACTGAGTAAGCGCAGGTTCCTGCCCCTCTCAGGAAGGAGGCAGAGCAGCATTTTTTATGCAAGGAAATTTTCAGATAAAATGACCCAGGGAGGTGGAGCCTCACTCCAAGCGGCCGAAGGACGTGAACACCCTTCCCACACCTGTGAGGGGCCCCAGCCAGGAGACTGCCCTTACTGCTCAGGGCAGCAGCCGGCCGGGGGTCACCTCCAGGTCAGTCTGCACACAGCCCCAACACCTTAACCACCTGTGGCCCATATCACCTACTTTTGACTTTTTCACAGGGAGACTTGGGCACGTGTCGGTCTGAGAAAAGGTGAATGCAAGGCGCCTTTTCAACCGTAAGCCTGTCTGTCTCAGTAAGAAGCACACAGGATTGTTCTGAGTCTGGCTACGCTGCCTCGGCTGGCTTCAGACTCACAAGCCTCCTGACTCGGCCTCAGGAGCTGGGACGTCAGGCTTGTTCCACCGTGCCCGGCTCTACAGGATGGTCCTGGTCTGCCCACAGGGATGGCTGCTCAGCCCTCCCAGAGGCAGTGGGCAAAACCATCCCAGCAAATAAAACTGTCGCCTCCTTCCCGCCAGAGGGGGCGCGGCCGGCTCTCATCCCCGCGCAGCAATTTATGACTTTGAGAACCACAACCCGAGAAGACGAGGATTAGAGCTGCGCGGCTCGCCTCTGGTAAACGGCTGGTGATGGGCCCCTGGCATCATGGTATCCCCGGCTTCCTCCCACTGTACCCGCTGTAACCCCTGATTTCATGCTGGGCCCTCGCCCCCAAGAGCAGAGGGAATGACCTCGGTGAGAGGGCGAGCCAGGCTGACCAGGCATCGCTGCGCACACCCGTGAGCTGGCACCAAGGGAGGCGGACGGGACGTGTCCTGCCGTGATGCGCGTTCAGGGGGAGCGTGCCCTCGGAAGGTGTCTGCGTCTCAGCGGTTTCCTGCCGCAGTGAACAAGTCCCCAGCGTGGTGACAGAGCAGTGGGTACTGGCCCTCAGACAGGAGCCCAGGAAGCAGCCATGAGCAGAGAACATGCTTTATTGAGTAGATACAGAAGAGCACATTCTACCACACACGGGGAAGGACGCGGCATCTGTAAAAGGCCTTCACCCCTCCAGAAAACCCCAGTGAAGTTGCTTCGGGATAAATCTGAACAGTGACACTGGAGGGAGCCGCCACAGAACATGCTTCACACCAGCTCCCCGCAACCCACAGTGAATATAAGTAGTGTACAGGGATGACGAGAGAAAGGCACAAATGATCAGAGTCGGGATTGTGGGGGGGGCGCCATGTGACAACAGCAGTGTCGCGGGAGACCGAGTTGGGAAGGGCGACATGTCAGACATCAAAAGCTGCCCCAAGATAGCAGGTTATAACGGGCGTGGGGGGAGTTAGAGGGAACACCTCTTCCCGCACTCGGACAACACCAGAAATAGGAGGCCAGAGGAGGGGAGGAGCTTCGGAGGGCCGAGCTTCAGTCCTACCGGAGGGGGCGGTGCTGTCAGACAGCAGCAGACCTTGGCAGGCGGACGGGGCCTGGCTGAGTCGCGGCCAAACCGGCCGCTCTCAACTTCTCCCAGGGGTTCCGGGAAAAATCGGTGCAACTCATGAGCGAGGAGAGGGCTGTGCGGTGGGCGCAGCTAACCAGTTACCATGTAGCATGATGGAGAGAACCAGAAATTACTTTGGCACCTGCAGACGTAAAAGGGCCAAGGGGCAGAGAGAGCGTGTTCACAGCCGGGCACTTTGCAGTGGGAGACCCTGCCCCTGCTCATGGGGGCTCAGATCCAAGCAGAATCACCACCTTCCTCTGTACACCGCCATCTGATTCAGATGGGTGACTCGCCGTCACCAAGACTAATCCCTGGGACGCTCTCCATGTCCTTGCTCTGGTCAGCCCGACACAGACGGAAAGGGTGGCAGGAAAGGGAAAGCGAGGTGCAATCCGAGGCGAACAGTCCCCTCGGCCACGCACAAGGTCCCAACTGCCGCCGCTCGCCCGGCACCCCCCCGCTGCTCCCCAGACACAGTGGGAGGAGTAACCGTGAAGGTCCTGCCCTGGCAACCGCGTTGGAGGTCCGGGGACCGGGTGACAAGAAGAACTAGAACAAAGCTCAGAGGACACGACACACCTCATGGGGCAGAGGACACGAGGCGGAACCAGTGACTGGACAGGTACAGTACCGGAACAGAACTCCTTGGGTCAGTGCTACGAGGGAGCCGCACCCGAGGCTGGTGCGGGTCCCATGCGGGCAACCTCACTGAGGCCGAAACAACAGTTCCTCAGAACCAGCGTCTGCAGTGTACACGAGGGCGGAGCCAGGACAGTCCTGAGGGGCGTGGCCTTCCCAAAGGGTGCTGCACTTGCCAATCACGAGAGCAACAGAAATGACAGACAGATCCCTAGGGGATGGATTCCTACTGCTGGGGTTCGCTGGCTCAGAATGACAGGCCACTTTAAGTGCCCTTGGGAGGGGTCCATTTTAAGCAGCTTGGATCCATGGTTTTATTGGAGTTGGACCGTTTGGCCTCTTTGGCTATCCACTCATCAATCAGGTCCTGGGAAGAACAGGGAGAAACATTATTAGACACATGCAACACGCCCACTGGGACACAGGTGCCAAAGGGGATGCAGGAAGGAATCACCAAGAGGCTGACAATAGCTTTAGGTATAGAAAATATTATCTTTTTTTGTTTGTTTGGGCAGGGTCTTGCTATGTAGGTCAGACTGGCATTGAGTTCAGACAGCACAGGCTAGCCTCTAACTCATATTGATCTGCCTGCCTCAGCCTCCCAAGTACTGAGATGACAGACGTGCACCACCACACACAACAAAAATATGATCTTTTCATCTCTAAACTGCTTTCCTACCCTGCCTCCAGTGAGGAGTAAAACCCCTTCCTCTAGTTTATCCATATGTCAACTAAAAAATATTTGCAAGTGACCAGGAGCTGAGATGGCATTTGTGAAAAACTCTACGGCCATTTATCTGAGGCTGGGAAAACCATCAAAGGACAGCAGTGCTGTGCAACAGAAAGCTGCTTAACTTGTGCCACCCAAATTTGAGACGGGAGTGCACCAGAAGCTCTCGACAAGGACAAAGCAGGGGGCCAGGTGTGGTGGGGTGCTCCTATAATCCCAGCACTCGGGAGGCAGAGGCAGGAGGATCGCCACAAGTTTAAGGCCAGCCTGGGCTACAGGGCAAGAGCCTATCTCAAAACAATCAGGGAAGGGGGCATGAAGGGCAGTGTAGGTCTCATTGCCAGCTAACGGAGGCCAGTAGAAGGCGCTATATGGAACCCCTCTGAAGAGGGATGTTCCCTTCAGCGGGCAGGCCCAGTGGGTCTGCTCCATCTCACCTGTCTCTTTAAAACCAGGTGCTTTCCTTTCCAATACTTGAGCATCTGAAGGGCTTGCAGAGTGCTAACAATGTCCACGGGGTTCACAGCCGTCTCCTGGCTGATTTCTGAAACAGAAGAGCTCCTGAGAACCTGGCCAGACCACACCTCTCCCCCAAGATCCTTTTCCTCAGGGGGATCCCAAGGGCTGAAATCTGTGGGACTCGATCTGTTCACACAATGTGCACAAACCATAAATTTGACCAGTCTAAGTAACCATGTGCTCAAGGCTGGGTATTTCAAAAAGAAGCTACTCTTGGGCCCTCCGAAATCATGGTCATAGGCAGACAAAACTCTGCTGCAGCACTGGGTGAAAAGGCAGGGATGTCTCTCTTAGGGCCCCCACAGGTGTCAAAATACCTGAGATTTTTCTTCCAAATTAAGTGCTGGCAACTCCGAAAATGAGAGACAGAGCGAGGGCCTCTGCAGTGGCCCCTATTTGGTGCCTGTCCCTTCCCAGCCACAGGAAACAGTGGGCACCATCTTTGCAGGGCCAAGCGGGAACGCCAGGGTATCAAGTGGACTGTTAACCATTCCGAGCAGTTAGAAACCAACCTTTGATAGAAATCTCTTTGCCTTGGAAATTATGCAGGTAGCGGAGCAGCACTTCTTTCCAGTAACTGCGATAGCTTATCAGCCCCAGGTCCGAGAGCGGTCGTTCTGGAGAGCCGACTTTTTCCTCCACTTTGGAAAGTAAATAACCTACCAGGGAACAGACATACTTTTTCTAGCAACACTGTAGCTCATCCTAATAGCGAAGATCAGTCTGCCCTTGTGGAAGGCTTCATTAAGGATAGTCCATCTCACGGTACCCATTCACTCGAACATGCCAAGGAGAAATACAGACTGGATTATTTGTTTTAGGCACCGAATCAATCAATCAATCAGTCAATCAATCAACCAACCAACCAATCCCTGGATCCAGAGGTCAAATACCAAAGTGCGAACTGGGTACAATGGCACATCCTACTAATCTCCACACTTGGGAAGCCGAGGCAGGGGACCATCCTGAGTTCGAGGCCAGCCTGGCCTACACAGTGAGTTTGAGGCCAGCCCAGCCTATACAGCAGAACTCTTATCTCACAAAAACAAACAAACAAAATAGGTGGGGAAACAGACAAGGAAAGCCACTGCATTACATAGCTTTCTATGCATTTGGAATCTCTTGAGTTTTACTGATGGATGGATGGATGGATGGATTGATGATTGAGACAGCATCTCTGCCCTCAAATTTGTACTGATCTACCTGCTCCAGCCCCAAGTGGGGACTCTCAAGTGTATACCACCAGATTGACGGAAGAAAATTTTTTTTTTTTTGAGACAGGGTCTTGCTTTGTAGTTCAGGCTGGCCCTGAGCTCACTATGTAGCCCAGGCAAGCCTTGAACTCAGCAATCCTCCTGTCTCTGCCTCCCGAGTGTGGCACTGTGGTAATGTGATATTGATTGCTGGTGGGCATGAGTCACCACGCCCAGCACTGTATGTGGTTACTGGGATTGAACTCAGGACCTTGCGCTTGCGAGGCAGGCGCCAGAACCACTGAGCTAAGTCTCCAGCCCCAAGGAACACTTTCATTTATGGAACAGACCTGACTGTCCATCAGAGGTGCTGTGCAGGGTCTCACCTCTGAGCCAGTGTAAAGCACCAACAAAAAGCACAGAAACGGACCACTAACAAACTGCAAAGGACACAGCAGAAAAGCAAGCACAGGACACCTTATGTGAAGGCAGCTGGGAGTCGATTTCTCCCGGGAGTCAGTCTGTCCCCTGAGTGACCCACGGAAGCACCAAGACTGACTCTCGGGAAATGAATCAAATTTTGTGAGCAGACAAATTCACAGAGTCCACGACGAACAAGGACAGTGTGTCATGTTCAAAGCCTCTACTAGGTACCTGCGCTTCGTTTACGTAAGTTCTTACAAATCCTAAATATCAAAGAATCAAATCCTAAATATCAAAGGCCCAGATTTGTAGCCTTACATATGTATGTGCTGTGCCTGTCTCAATCTGGGATAATCCCAAAGAGCTTCCTGCATCGCCGCTCTACATTCCTAACGAGGCATCAGCTCTGGCTCCTGGGCTCGGTCAGCATTGTGTTTTCCCACCTGCTCTCATTTGTTACACACACCCTAGAACTGCAGAGATGACAAACGACATTCACAGAGTGCCTGCCTCGGGGCTGGCGAGTCAGCAGGTTCACTTACTGAAATCAATGAGCATCTTGCCATAGCCCTGTCTCATGTACTGAGGCATGGTAAGGATACAGGATACGTTGTAGTTGAGGAATGAATTCTTTTCCTGAAATCAAGAGCAAACAGATCAGTGGGTTAGGAGGGTTTGGGGCTTAGGTTTTCATCACTCCCACAGACACCCAATAGGGCTCCCTGCAAAAACTCTCACTGGCGGGCCGGAGGGTTAGCTCAGTGGTTCCGGCACCTGCCTCGCAAGCGCAAGGTCCTGAGTTCGATCCCCATAACCACATATAATGCTGGGCGTGGAGACACGCCCACCAACAATCAACACTGCATACTATAATGCCAGACGTGGTGGCTCACGCCTGTAATCCCAGCACTCGGGAGGCAGAGACAGGAGGATTGCTGGGTTCACGGCGGCTTGCCTGGGCACCATAGTGAGCTCAGGGCCAGCCTGAACTACAATGCAAGACCCTGTCTCAAAAAGAAAAAAAAAAAAAAAAAAAAACTCTTGCTGGCCAGTCCTGGAGAGTGGCTGTCCAGCTCCCATGTTACCACATCCTTTCTGATGGCCAAAGCCTTGAGTTCTGGGTTTTTCTAGTTCTGAGACCTTCAAGGGGGCCAGCTCTGGCTTGATAACCGCAGAACAAAGCAAAGTTAAGACTACAGCAGTCCTCTTTAAAACCAAGTTTTCAAAAAAGATCATCTACCAGAAGAGAAAGGAAATAAAGTATAAATCCTTATTTCTGGAAGGGAATCAAAACATGACCAAATCACATATTCTATGCTTCTGTTTTCATGAAATGTCCAGAACAGGCAAAGTTACGGAGACAGAAAGGCTGGAAGGGGTGAGTCTCACTATTCCTGGGTAGAGCATTTCTTTTCGAGATGATAAAAACTGACAATTGCACAGTGGTCATATAACTCTTTAGATCTAAAACCACCAACTTGCATTACTTGGAGCCAGTGGGTCATATGGCACATGAATTGTATTTCAGTTAAACTGTTATGGCGCAAAGTCATAGACCAGGTCTGTCAGCGGTGCTGATGCTCAAGACACTTGCTACAAGCCTAGCCAAAGAACCAGGTGATTGGGATTTATTCTGGGTTTTAAGCTAGTGACAGAGATAGCAGAGCCGGGAGAGTTGGACTGACTATAAGATGTGGGCTTGAGGGTTAGTAGGGAGAGCTGAGCCAGTGGTGGAGAGGAGCTCCAGCTTAAAAGTCCAGAATTGAATAAACCAGAAACTTTTAATAAAGGATCGAGCATTTTTATTAAGCTATCATTGACATGTGGCTTTGCCTCTTTTTCTTTTTTCTTTTTTTGAGACAGGGTCTCGCTTTGTAGTTCAGGCTGGCCCTGAGCTAACTATGTAGCCTAGGCAAGCCTTGAACTCAGCAATCCTCCTGCCTCTGCCTCCCAAGTGATGAGATTATAGGCTTGAGCCACTAAGCCCAGCAGTTGTGGTATGTGGTACTGATTGCCGTTGGGCGTGAGCCACCATACCCAATATTGTTCTATGTGGTTACCGGGGATTGAACCAGGGACCTTTTGCTTGCTAGGCAGGTGCTGGAACCACTGAGCTAAATCTCTGGCCCTTTGCCTTTTATTAAGGGAAGGGCTGTTATCTAGGGCATGGCCTCTTCCCCACAGGCAACTTCAATTCCAGACCCTACTGACCTTGGAAAAATATCCAATCAGGTGACAACCAGTGTTGTCTGCTTCAGTCATAACGTAGAACAGGAAGGGTTCAACATCATAATATAAGGTCTTGTGGTCCAGAAAAAGCTTGGCCAACAGGCACAGGTTTTGGCAGTAGATCTAGAAAGAGAGAAAAAGTTCGTAGATGGACCACTGGTTTCCAAATCTACCAGACCAAAGTGTAAAAATGACAGCCATGCCATTATTGTATATGACACGGACCTCTTCAGCTCCCAAAATACACGAACTTAACAGTCTCTTTCACAAGGTGGGGTGGGGATGAAACACACCCCTGCAGAAACCTGTGTGCATCTGACACCACCGCCGCCCGTTCCCAGGTTGCCGCGACTTACCTTGTTTTTCTTGCCATCCACTTCGAACACGGAGATGGAGCCCTTGCGATATATCTCATCTCCAGGTGGGTGTTTCCACACACACTTGGCCTGCAAGAAGAGAAAGAATTCACATCAGGGAACCCGAGCCGGCGGCTCGAAGGGAATAAGATTTGGTCAGATTTGGTGAACTTGAGGACATGCAGCAAAACAGATTTCTTTTTCCAGTAAAACAAATAAAAGCTTTTAAAGTCATTACAAGATACTCAAGGCATTTTTACAGCAGTCTGGAACAAGTTTTCTGGATTATGTTCTGGCCCTGTGTCAGCCCAGGAGATTAAGTTCATTCACCCTATAAAGCCAGATAGATAAGAACACCTTGGTGTATTATAAAATGGCCCACACTAACAGGAAATTCTTCAACAGCTTATTTCTAGCCGCTTAAAGTGGCTAAATAGTGTTCTTTACTCTCACCCTTACCAGGGTTTTTCAGATTAGAAATGGGGCCCACAGTGATAAAAACCATGAGCCACTATCTGTCCCCATGTGTGTGGATGTGACTGGCACATAATGGGATACGGCAAAGTACTGTGGCTTCCAACCGAAGCAGAGCCACCAGGCAGAGGCGGTGGCCGGGAAGCACATGGCCACAAGGGGGCACAAGGTAGCGCTTTGCCTCACTCAAGGGGACATGTATTCATTCACTCTTGGTACTGTGGAACCCGGGCACCTCACGCATGCCAGGCAAGTTCTCTGCCCCTCACTGCACCCCTCGCCTTGCCAGCAGTCTTAACACAGCCACCCACTGCTGTAATTAGGCGAATTCTTCAGCGGTTTTAAGTAAATACATTTCAAAATGTTTAACGATAGTCATGGCAGTGCGTGCTTGCAATCCCAGCACTCTGGGAGGTTGAGGCCAAGGGATCAAAAGTTTGAGCTTGGCCTAGGCCACTCAGCAAGACGCTTGAAATAAAAAAACAAAAAAAGGGCTGAGGATGTAGCTTCAGAGCAAAGGTCCTGACTGGATTCAATCTCTAGTACTTCCCAAAAAATATCTTCAGAATTTCTATTTGTGCACGATCCTTAATTGAACATTTTTATTATGACTTTCTAATCCATCAGTAACCACAATCCAATTCTGAAAATGTACACACAACTATTTACGACAGGGAATCACTTTGAATTGCACCCGTTGTTTTTTCTACCTCTACCCCTTTACTCCCTCTGGCTCCTTCTGATCGTAACTAAACTAATGAAATGATTAGATCATGTGTTTAGAAACAGAAGTGGAGGCAAAGACCAACCTCTTCAGCAATCACACCTGAAGCTAAGGGAAGGGATCAGTTTGTGTCACTTAGTCTGACCATAACCTAGTTCTTTCCCTTCTGGCTATTTCACTGAACAATAGAGGTGTGACTGGTCAGCAGCCTGTAACATTAGTTTTCTCCATCTCTGTGGTTGACAATCTGTGCCAGATCCAGTCCTGACACCGCCCTCCCCAGTCCTCGTGTCCACCAGGCCTTGCCCAGCTGCCTTCTGGCAAGGGCACTGGGGTTTGGAGGGTTTCTGTGAAAGCACCAGGCCCGGGCCACAAACCCACAAACCATGTGCCCCAGAACCAGAAATACAAAAAGTGCCACCCAGCTGGGGAGCAGGGCATGGTGACACGGACCAGAAGCTGGGGCTGTGGGCGGTTAGGAGTCTCCAACCCTCGTGTGTCCCCATCCCTACTTCATAACAGAAATTCTCTTAAGGCAATGTTTTTTATTCCACATCTAGGGAAAGAAATATGGCTGAAAGCTATGAAAAATCTAGCTATTAATGAAAAGTCAGTTTCAAGTCTTCAATCCTAGCTTAATAGGAAGAGGTATATTCAGAGACCAGAAAGGACTGGACTGAATGACCCAAGGGTGTGTGCTCTGCTCACTTTGCAATCTGCCAGAGACCAGGCTAGTCTCCCCCATAATGCACTTATTCAGCACCTGAAAGGTGGGCCACGCTGACCCTGCCCTGCCTAATAAGGCCCTGGACTTCCAGCTAATCTGGGAGACATGAGGCCTGTGAGCGGAGGTAATTCATATTCTGAGGAAGGAAGACTGAGGACAGGGCGGTGCTCATGACAGGCCACGGTTACGGGCCTCCCGCTGCCCAGCCAGACCGAGGCCTGAACACCTCCTGAAACGTGGACATGCTTCCCTGCGCCTTCAGCCCACGGCTATGACCACTGAAGGGAGCCCTGTCCTGGGCCAGACCCGGAGATGCTGTGATGTGGCCCCCACAGTCCGGGAGGCGGAACCCAGGACAACTCACCATGTGCCGGCGGAGTATTGTTTGGCTCTTCATGTATTTTAAACAGAATTCACACATGTAGAGACGCCCCAGGCGCGCATACTCCTCGGGATAGGGAGAATGGTACCAAGTATCAAGCTCATAGCGGCCGAAGGCAATTGTTTTAATCATGTTGCTCCCCTCTGTAATTTGGCCTTGCAGCCGTAACTTTTCCTGTTGCCAACAGAAATCAAAAGTCAAAGGTAGACAGACTATTATTGTCTTAAAAAAACCAAATTATATATTTAGTAAGCTTGTGTGCAGGTCACTGTGCTAAGGTGAAAGGGGCTCAGTGGGGCCTTCTTGTGGGAACCCCTCCGACGCTGTCTGGAGCACAGGGCTCCAAAGGAGCTCCCCTGCAAAATGAATCCAAACAGTGCGCTACCAGATACAAGCGCTCCACTCTTACAAACAGCCCTGGACAGGAGGATTTAGAATGTGCCTTACTCACCTGCAGAAGTGTTTTATAGTTGTGAGTCTCGGTAACACAGACCCACAATACTTCTAAAAATAAACAGTAGGTTCTTAAATGGTACTTTTGAAGTGTGGGTGACAATTTAATTCTGGAGTCTAAGAAAGAGGAAAACACGTCTGGGGCTGCAGTTCCTGGGGTGACAGTGAGCTGACCACAGAAGCGCCTCGGAAGGGAACCAGGTGGAGGGCAGTGCACACAGGGTGGGGAGAAACCAGCCATGGCAGTGGCAGCAGCCTGTGCCAGCCTG
>PVIC010045552.1:0-14586 GCA_004025085.1 Thryonomys swinderianus
AAAAAAAAAAAAATTGAGATATAATTCATATACTGTAATGTTCATCAATTAAAGTATACAACACAGTGAACTTTAGTATATTTATAATATTATATAACAATCACTCTTATCTAATTCCAGAATGTTTTCATCACTCCCAAGAGAAACTTTGTAATTACTCCTGGTTTCTTCTCCCTCCTAGCTCCTGGCAAACACTAATCCTTTTTTCCATGTCTTTGAATTTCCCCATTCAGTCATATGATACAGCTTAGTGGCCTAATAAATTCCTAAAGATGCTAACTCCAAATATCATCACGTTGAAGGTAAAGGCTACACTGTATGAATTTTGAAGTAACACATTCATCCATGACACTAGTAATTCTATGTTGAATATTTTAAGGAATTAGCAGCCTATTTTACAAAGTAGCTACACCATTTTACATCCCACCACCACTGTAGAACTCTCTTTCTCCACATCCTCACCAACATTTATTGTCTGCATTTTTTTATTTCAGCCATTCTTGTTAGTGTAAAGTGATATGTCATTGTAGCTTTGATTTGTATTTCTCTGATAACCAGTGATAGTATTTTTTCATATGTCTGTTAGCTATGTGCATATCCTCTTTGAAGAAATAGCTGTTCGAGTCCTTTATTTTTAAATAGGTTATTTATATTTTAATTGGTAACTTTTAAGCATTCTATATATTTGGTGCTTGTCAGACATATTTTCAAATACTTTCCACAAATGTGGATTATCTTTTCAGTTTTTTTTCTTTGTGAGACAAGGGCTTGATGTGTGGTTCAGGCTGGACTTAAACTCACTCTGTAGCCCAGGCTGGCCTTGAACTCATGGCAATCTTCCTGCTTCAGCCTCCTGAGTGCTGTGATTACAGGCATGAGCCACCACATTTGGCCTCTTTGGTTTTTTTTTTTAGTATATGTGCTGCCGAAGCGAGCACTCTTTGGTTTTTTTTAATAACAATCTTGGAAAAAGAAACAATCTTGGAAGTACAAAAGTTCTTAACCTCTTTCTATCTATCTATCTATCTCCATGTCTATCTCCATATCTATCTCCATTTTTTTTTTTCTGTATGAGGGATTGAACTCTGGCCCTTGTGCTTCCTAGGTAGGTGTGGTACCACTTGAGCTAAGTCCCCAGCCGAAAGTTTTTAATTTTGATGAAATCTAATTTATTTGTTTTGGTCGATTATGCTTTAATGCCATAAGAAACCAAATCTATATTTTCTGCTTTTATAGTTTTAGCTTTACTTTTAGGTTTTAGGTCCATTTAGAGTTAAATTTTTTATTTGAGGGAGGTTATGAGTGATCATGCTTTTTTTGCTAGAAATGCAATCTTTTTTCTCAAAGGCATGATGCCAGGGAAGACATTGTTGCAGGACCAATTTCCAGAACTTAGACCGTGATGTTTGGAAGCTCCAGTCTGAGTGGTTCTGATTAGCCATCTGTGGCAAGCCTTCTGACACAGGACAGAGGGCCCAGCTGACCTGTAGCCAAGTTAGTACAGAGGTTACCAAGTTGTAGCCTGGAGTTGTGTTAAAAGAAATTGGCTGCTATGGTGGAGGTGAAAATTTAACTTACGCTCGCTCTGACAAACTAAAGTTACAAATAGAACAATGAAAAACCTTACCAGCCATAGAATTAAGTCATGAGAAGTGAGATAAGACACACTTGGCAGGCCCTTAAAAAGTCCCCGTATGGGGCCGGAGGGTTAGCTCAGTGGTTCTAGCACCTGCCTCGCAAGCGCAAGGTAATGAGTTCGATCCCTGGAAACCACATACAATGCTGGGCGTGGAGACTCACGCCCACCAGCAATCAATACTGCATACCACATACCACAGTGCCGGGCGTGGTGGCTCACACCTGTCATCCCAGCACTTGGGAGGCAGAGGCAGGAGGATTGCTGAGTTCCCAGGCTTGCCTGGGCTACATAGTGAGCTCAGGGCCAGCCTGAACTACAAAGTGAGACCTTGTCTCAAAAAAAAAAAAAAAAAAAAAAAAAGTCCCCGTATGTTTGCAGTACTCCATGCTGGTCTTCATGGTGACTCAGATCTCAACTCTCTCTGCCTAATCTCCTTTATACCTCCTGTCTGTGACAGAGCAAGAGTCGGAGGCCCCGATGACTCCTACCCATAGGCTCTCCTGCATTCTCTCTTGGACAATTCATTTGCAAGCCTTGCCACCCCCAGGCCCCACCTCATGGTTTTCTACCCTGCTCTGTGCCCTACATGGGCCATATCCACCAGCTCTCTCTAGTTGGTTGCCTGGCTTCCTGTTGGAGTCAAAGAGGAGCCCTGGCAAGAGATCAGAGAGAGGGAGGAAAATGAGGCCAGGACACCCTTCGGGTACTGCAGGCTGGTGGTGTCCCTCAGGCCCTGTTGGCCGGCACAGTCCTCTCTGTATCCCTGTGCTAGCAGCTGCTCCCTCCTTGCTGGCCATGAGTCTTGGGTTGGGACATAGCTCTCAGCAGTTCCCTGTGCCTGAGCGCACAGCTGGCCCTTTATTACGCTCTCATCAGATTTTTCCATTTCTGTACTTTCCTTTCTTTCAGAACCTGACCATGCACTGTTACCCCCAGTCAGGCAGTCCCATGGTAAAGAGGCCAGACCTGAAGCCTTGTACTTTTGAACAAGTGACATGGTGCAACTGTGCAAAATGCATTGACTTATCTAGTATGTACATATTTCTAAAATATGTACCGTGCATGAAATGATCGTCCTGAGCCAGCTCTATCAGGTGTCAGGACCTAGGGTAAAGAAGACGTAAAATCCCTGTAGCAGGAGACACATGTTAACAGAGACGTGTTACACCTGAGCGAGGCCGTACCCCAAGAGAAGCACAGCCAGGGCAGGAGGCTGAGGACAGGAGAGTGCTGTCTGGACAGACATGGGCTCGCAGAAAGCCTCTGAGGAGACTTGATGGAGATGAAGAGTGACCATGTGGCTATCAGGAAAGGGCACCCAAAAGAAACAGCCGGTACAAAGGCACTTGGCATGACAGAGGAGGAGAAGGAGCCCCTGGTCTGACAGTCAGTGGTCAAGAGACCACTGGAGGGGTTGAGGAAGACAAAGAGTGGGGGGATTTGTAACACAGAGGTAGGTAGAGGCCAGAGCATGAAGAGGTGTAAGGACTTTGAATTTTATTCTGAACATAGTGGGAACCAGTGGGGGATCTTAAGCAGAGAGAGAAAAGAGCTGATTTATGATTTGAGAAGGGCCGTCCCGGCTGCTATGTATGTAATAGACCCAAGGGGTCAGAGATTAAAGCAGGAAGGAGATAGTGCTAAAACAATAGTTCAGGAACTGCAGGACAATGGGTGAGGGCACTGGCAGCCATCTTGGCCACTGTCTAAGTTCAGACAGAGCATCAGTGTCACCAGGGAGGAAGGGGTCCCGAGGTGACACTCAGCCTTGCCTCTTCCTGTATGGCCTCAGACAAGGCTGATCTGTGAAATGAACGAGATGTGTGTCATGGATGTGGAAGTGTACCACAGAGGGGCAGAGTGGGTTCCAGAGAGGTGCCAGAAGCTGATGACGGAGAAGAGTGGTTAAGAGCCTATGATGGGAGTCCAGCGGCCCTGGGTTTGGATGGAGCACTAGTTATTAATTCTGTACCACTGGACAAGTTATTTGCCTTTTCTGAACTTGCTTCTTCTTTGTAGAATGGGACAGTGATATGTACCTTTTCAGATTCGATGAACTAATGTATATAAAGTGCTTAGAAAAGTATATGGGATACAGTTAACTCATGCAGTTCATGGTTTATAAATACAATCTGCTATCTGTCCCACTCTAAGACTTCCAGCCCCATGAGAGAAACGTTTTAATAAAAAGACAGGAGTGCCCATTCCATGGGGGAGGAGAAGCCCGGCCCCAATCCCTCACCTCTGGCTCTGACTCCTCTCTGAGGACACCTCCCTCTTCTCCTCCCATGCTGCTTTGTGCCACAAGTCACTTTTAGCCAGTCTGCTTCTTGATTCCCCAGAGCACCACTGTGTCGGTGCAGCTGCGTGAGTCACACACCCACAGTTAGCTTGTACTGAGGGCTTGGTGCAGCACGATAAACAATTGGAAATTTCATTGGTTATTGCTGTTCATAAAATTTCCTCACTTGTGCCATATGGTAGGAATTTCTCTCTGACCTTCTGTCTTTCAATTTCAGCCTCTCACAATTTCTAGCGACTGTTCTTCAATTCCTCAAATTTACATTCTTCTGGGGGCCTATTTAGAAATACACAAACACATAAAAAATGTCTCTGCTAAGCCAAGGACCATCTTATTTTAGATCTCTAGTGCCTAAAATACATGAAATTTTGAATGTGTTTTCTCCTTTTTCTTAGGTAGGGCTGTCTTAAGTGCAGGAGAGCCATAGACATTTATGAGCCAGTTATTCTGTGCTGCCCATTCTCACCCCACCCCCTGCAAAAATAGGCACAAAATTACTGTCTTGTTGAAAAGATTAAAATTTCCTTCTTTGAGTAAACAAGTATCCTGAGCTATCACTGGAGAAGAAACAAACCAGTGTTTATTGTATAGACTGAAGACTCCCTGCACGTGAGTTCCTGCTTCAAGGAAACAGGAAAAAGCAGTGTGAAAGCCGGGGACAGCAAGAGATCCCAGCGAGCCAGGGACCCCCTCCCGAGCAGACGCCATGCGCACTCCTCCGCCTCCACTTGGCTCACGGCTCTTCCTTCACCTGGGTGCTGACTCTTCCTGCCACCTAACAACATGCTGCCCGTCTTTCACCTTGCCAAAGTCTCTCCTGACTGCTGTCCTCCCTGCCCTTCCAGGGACTTACTTGGTGATGACAGGTGTCTGTGTTACGGTCCCTGGTGGGTTACAGTTCTTTAAATGCGTAAACTAATCCTTACAAGAAAAAGATCTGATGTAATGTGTACAGGTATGTCTTGTTTAATGGCCTTCTTGTTAAATTACTCTTTGGATTTATGACTGGAGTTGGCCATACAACTTGCTATTAAGACTTTTTTTTTTTTTTTTTTTTGAGACAGGGTCTCGCTTTGTAGTTCAGGCTGGCTCTGAGCTCACTATGTAGCCCAGGCAAGCCTCAAACCCAGCAATCCTCCTGTCTCTGCCTCTCGAGTGCTGGGATGACAGGCGTGAGCCACCACGCCCGGCGCTATTAAGACGTTTTTTAAAAATAAATTTTATTTTATTTTCATCTTATTCCCTCCTTAGACCCCCTCCCTTCCCTATGTACAAAAGCTTTGTTTCCATTTTTTGCTTCTATTTTTACTTTTCTCCTTGTCTTTTTTTTTTTTTTTTTTTTTTTTTTTTTTTTTTTTTTTTTTTTTTTTTTTTTTGAGACAGAGTCTCGCTTTGTAGTTGAGGCTGGCTCTGAGCTCACTATGTAGCCCAGGCAAGCTTCAAACTCAGCAATCCTCCTGTCTCTGCCTCCCAAGTGCTGAGATTACAGGCGTGAGCCACCACGCCCGGCTCTCCTTGTCTTTTTCTCTCTCTCTCTCTTCTCCCTCATTTCCTTTCCCACTTTCTTCCTATTTCCCAACATCCATTACAGATTTCAGTTCTTACTTTCACTTTCAGTTTCTCACAAGAGAGAAACAATGTGCATCCAGTTTATTTCACTTAAGAGTATGGTCTCCAGGCCCATCCATTTAGCTATAAATGTCTGAAGCTCTCCTTTATAGCAGAGTAGTACTCCATTATAGAAAAAAAAATCTTCCTTATCTGCTCATCAGTTGATGGACATTTGGGCTGATTCCTTTTGCTACTTAGACTTACAACCCATCTTTTTTTTTTTTTGGCACAGTTTTGTACATCTTGCTTATATAGAGCCTCAATCTCTCCTTTTGCACAATATGCTTTATTTACACAGTTCTGTAACTTTTGCTGATTGTACAGTACAGTATGATAGCTTTATGTTGTTATACATTAAAGTACTCCATGTAAGAGTTACACAAATAAAAGCAAAGTCATCAAGTTGGAGTTTCCTCTGACCTTTTCTTTGAATACTGTAATGTACATATATGATATACAATTCCTCATATAGTGACAAGTTCAGTTAACCATCCAGCAACGGGAACAGACCTTGATGGTTAAATGAGGAATGTCCATGGTGTAGTACCCAGTGCATGAAAAGTGGCCAAGACAATACTTACAGAATATTGAATTAGTTTTCTGTCCTGCATAACAAATTATAATGTAGCAGCTCTAAACAACACCCGGTGACTCTCTCAGTTTGTATAGATCAGGAGAGCAGACAAGGCTTGGTTGGATCTGCTTTCAGGCTGCGCTCAAGGTATCAGCTCACCTGAGGCACAGAGTCCTCTCCCAGGCTCTCCTGACTCTCGACACAGTTCTTGCCCCAGCACCTGGCATAGCCTGCTTCTTTTAGGCCCTCAAGAGAGGGTCCCTGGTGCTTCATACCTGGTCTACTGGATACTCTTCATGGAGCTTCACTGACTAGGGTAGGCCCACCTACAAGCATCTCAGTAGGGAACGCTGACATCTGCAAATATCCTTTCACATGTGCTGTGTAATGTTCCCTAGCCATGGGGTGACACCTGTCCTGTTCACAGGTCCTACCCGCATTTGGAAACGGAATACATAAGGCAAGTGTCCCAAGGAGTCATCTTAAAGTTCTTCTCCTGACAGATACTTTCTGGGCATTGGTCTTGATAAAGGGTTGATTTGATTGTGCCATGAGATTCTGTATTACTTCCAAATAGTAGGAAAAAACCATCAAATTAATTATTATTTTCATTGTAAACATCTTCAAATAATATATGAAAGAAGATATACTTTCCTAATTGCATTTTTCAGTAGATTTAAAATGAAAACAATTATTTTAGTTTGTAGTTTATGTGGTTTCATGTCAGTTTGGTTCATTTTATTTAATCTGGAAACAAGACAAAATTACTCACTATAAGCAATAGTTGAGTTTTTAATAGTTGAAATAAAGATGAGATGTCTTTTTTTTTGAGACAAGGTCTCGCTTTTTAGTTCAGGCTGGCCCTGAGCTCACTATTTAGCCCAGGCAAGCCTCGAACTCAGCAATCCTCCTGTCTCTGCCTCCCGAGTGCTGGGATGGCAGGCATGAGCCACCACGCCTGGCATTGTGTATGTGGTGTTGATTGTTGGTGGGCGTGTGAGTTACCACACCCAGCATTGTATGTGGTTACCGGGAATCGAACTCAGGACCTTGCACTTGTGAGGCAGGTACCAGAACCACTGAGCTAAATCTCCGGCCCGAGATGTCTATTTTAAAATACATGGGTTGTAGAATGTACGGAGAATTACGGACACCAGGAATTGGATAGCAATATACCTACCTATATTCTAGCTACTTGTGTGACTGAGGTGAGGGGATCACTTGATCCCCATGAAGATGAGACCAAAAAAAAAAAAATGAGGAGGGAGAGAAGAAGGAAGAAGAAAGAGGAAGAGAAGGAGAAGAAGGAAGGGGGAGGAAAACACCTCTGAGATAATTGTGTCTTCAGCGAAGAAATGTTTCCAGCAGGGCACAAAAGACTCCTCCTTAGAGGAGTCTTTGATTTAATAAATTAGCCTACATTACAGTAGTCATTTCCCATTCAGAATTACCCCATCTTTTTATCCCTTTGTACTGTATCCCCAAGGTTGAGCGATGGAGGCCTGAATCCGTAGTTCGCCTGGCCACTGTGCACAGGTTCTCTCCTACAAAGGTATATGTTTTAGGGGGCAGCCGGTGTGACAGAACCAGCTTTACGCCAGGTTTGCCTGGTAAACTGAAGCATTACTGAAGGATTAAGGGCAGAAGAAAATCTCACAGTTCAGTGTTTGCAGGAACATTTCACCAGAAAGACTAAGAAGGAAGTAGTTGTTGAAACCTAGTGTAATAGATTGGGTAGATTAAAGCAAAGGCTGACAAGTTAAAGATCTTTCGGGGGTGGGGATTTTAAAACTTTAACTATTGGATTTTTTTTTTTTTTTTTTTGAGACAGGGTCTCACTTTGTAGTTCAGGCTGGCCCTGAGCTCACTATGGAGCCCAGGCAAGCCTCGAACTCAGCAGTCCTCCTGTCTCTGCCTCCCGAGTGCTGGGATTATAGGTGTGAGCCACCAAGCCTGGCACTGTGGTATGTGGTATTGATGGCTGGTGGGCCTGAGTCTCCACACCCAGCATTGTATGTGGTTACGAGGGATTGAACTCAGGACCTTGTGCTTGTGAGGCAGGCACCAGAACCACTGAGCTAACCCTCTGGCCCTTGGTTCTTTTGTTTTGAGACAGGGTCTCACTTTGTAGTTCAGGCTGGCCCTGAGCTCACTATGTAGCCCAGGCAAGCCTCGAACTCAGCAATCTTCCTGTCTCTGCCTCTCGAGTGTTTGGATGACAGGCGTGAGCCACCACGCCCGGCACTGTGGTATGTAGTATTGATGGCTGGTGGGCATGAGTCACCACGCCCAGCATTGTATGTAGTTACCAGGGATCGAACTCAGGACCTTGCACTTGCAAGGCAGGTATGGGAGCCACTGAGCTAAATCTTCGGCCCTAAATGTTGGAAGTTTTACACTGGAGGGCTGTGTGGGGCCCTGTGAACATGTGCTCTCTAATTGTTCTTGTGCACATTCTATGACTGCTTTCTCTTGGGATACGGAAGGGCAGAGCTAACACTTGTGGGAGAAAAGTCAGGCCCTGAGGATTTTGCTTTCCTTTGCACCTAGTTCTACTTGCATGCCCTGAAGCGCAGCCTTAGTCTGGAGCAGAGATACAGAGTCACAGAAAGAGTGAGCCTGTGCAGAAGGTCCCCAAGCGAGAAGGGACCTTTGGGAGATGTGACCGAAAGCACAGGAAGCAAAGAGTGTACAGTGTCCTCCTTCCTTTCCCCACACTCTGTGGAAAGGTCATTTGCAGATGATGAACATGACCAGTTTACTGTTAGTATTTTTTTAATGTCCACTCATAAAATAGCACAGTAACTTAGAACTAAGACTGCAAAGTTAATGAGACTTGCACATCTGTCCCTCATCTCCAAATGGTGTGAATGGTGTTAATTTAAGGACATCTCCTGTTATGAGAGGATTTCATTAAAAAAAAAAAGTACAAGCTTGCTATTTTTATTTCATTCATTATGATCATCACAAAGAGTAGCCTTTTTTCCACATACTTCATTTAAACAAAATGATGAAATACCAGCTGGTCATGTCAGAGTAGTTATTACTTATGCTTATTAGTGAACTTCTTATTACAGAGGTTGCCTGGCTGTGCACACAGGACCAACTCCTGATCAAAAACCATCAGCCAAAGTCAGTAAATGTGTCTTTCTTCTTTATAGGGAATAAACAGCACTTATTGTCCTATAATAGTTGTAATAATGCCACTTTAGATGATCACACATGGCGGGGATTTAGCTCAGTGGTTCCAGCATCTGCCTGGCAGGTGCAAAGTCCTGAGTTCTGTCCCGGTACCACATGTCAACAGTGCTGGGCAGGGTGGCTCACGCCTGTCATCCCAGCACTCGGGAGGCGGAGACAGGAGGATTGCTGAGTTCAAAGCTTGCCTGGGCTACATAGTGAACTACAAAATGAGAGCCTGTCTAAAAAAAAAAAAAAGATCACATAGTTTTCCTATCAAATTATGATCTAGTGAGTGAGATATATACCTTTATTTATTTTTTATCTTCTCTAGACAGGGTCTCACTTTGTAGTTTAGCCTGCTCACATTCTCTATGTAGTCCAGGCTGGTCTTGAACTTACAGTGATCCTCCAGCCTTTTCTTTCTTAGTAATGGAAGATGAACGGCTTTGACAATGAAACTCGCATAGTTTGTGGACATTCTACTTGGAAATGTTAACTCTCCCCTCATTTCATAGTGCCCGGGCTCCTAGCCCTAGGCTGGCGTTTCCCGTGTTCTCCAGACCTGGGCTGCACGTCGTGAGTTCCTTTGGGTTCACCTCTCTCTTTCAGGTCCCCCATCTTGCATTCTTCTCTTCGATTTGCACACCTCGTGGCCACTCCAGCTCCTTAGCATTTTCCATCTGAACATCTGAATCTCAAACCTAGGTCCGTATCCAGTGGATCCCACCAGAGGCAGCCATGCTTTCTTTCTTCCAATGCTGCTTCAAATTATGCTATTTCTTTCCTGAGAAACCTGTGTAGATTTCATGTTTCCCATGATAGCACACTCAGACTTCTTGACTTATATTTCAAGGGTCCCCCTAAATGCCATTCATCTTCCTTATTTATTTAACCTTCCACTTACTTATTTCACTGGCTTTTGTTCTGGCCCCGACTCCAGGGACGCCCGGGGTACTTGGTCGTCCTCCTCTGTACACCTCCCGCCAACCCTTGCCTTGTCGACTCTGTGCTTCAAGGCTCGTTCGGTGTCTGCCCTCTGGTCTCTATGGCGGCACACCCTCACTGATCTCCTCCCCTTTGAACTCTTACAGCATTACAAATGTCTTCACTGCAGGCTTTAGCTCTTAATTATATCCTGCCTGCACGCTGGTGATTGTTTTATAGACAGGTCTATAAGAAGTCAAAATATACTTTGTATTTTCTGTCTCTCACATAGCGAGTATCTGTTGGAGATACTGATTATTTCATATCTTTTCTTTCCATATTGGATCAAGAGAATTCTTATTTTCATATCATGTTGTTAAGTACTATATAGTGATAGTATCAAAAATGATTGCCACAGAATTATCAATCACATTAATATCAGATGATAAGGTTTTATCTATCAGCCACAAGATGAAAGAAAGAAAAGGGGGAAAAGAAAGTAGAAAGAATCAACAAACTAAAGAAAATGCTCAGATCTAGGGTCCATGTGTTTTTAGGTATTCAAATAACATCATCTCAGTGAAGCCCTACTTTCTCCACGTGGCCCATCAAGACTGTGACATCCTCCCCGTCTCTCTAAACAACATTCCCATATACTATCTTCATGAATCTGTCTCCATTCCTGACCCTTTATCCCACCTGTGAATTCTTTGATGTCAGGGACTGACACAGAGCTGGAAACCAATAAATTCTTGTTGAATGAAGAAATGAAATTTATCATATGCTACAACATGGATGAATCTTGAGAGCATTGCCCCCAGTGAAAAAAGCCTACCACAAAATGAAAATACTGTAAAATTCCATGTTTATCGGTGCCTAAAATAATCAAAGTCATAGAGACAGAAAGAGTGTTGGTTTGCCAGGGGCCGGGGCAGGGGGAATGGGAAATTATTTAATGTGTATGTTGACTCTGTTTTATAAGATGAAAAAGTTCCTGAGATCTCTGCAGAATAATGAGTATGATCCTCATTAATACCATGTATTAATACTGTACACTTTAAAATGGTTAAGATGGTAGATTTATACTGTGCTTTCTATCATAATAACCAAGAATAACATCTCACATCCTCACCCTCATCAGGACATATTTGTCTACTGCCATGAACCAGTAGATGCTTCATTGACGTTTCTAATGCTGGTGTTCATGATGAAACAGGACGGGATTTTTTTTCTGATTTAGACCATCTAAAAATAATGGCAAGAGCTTAAGAGGCCCATAGCAGTGTCACTGTTTCTTGGGACTCCAACAAAAGAATAGTTTCAAATACTCAAAGTTTCTCAGTCATACAAACTAGAAAACAGTCACTATTACAGTAATATGTAATTATTAACTTTGATTTACTGATAAATACAGCTGTCCATTGTAACATATAATAAGATAGATACAATTTTTGCTTTTCCTATTATGTTATTACATTTTTTAAATGTTACATGCAGTGTGGTATATGGGATGTAATTTATTCCTTATTCCTTTTTATCTTTACCTTTTTTTTTTTTTTTTGTATTAGGAATTGGACTCAGGGCCTTGTGCCTACCAGGCAGGCATAAGGCCACTGAGCTAAATCCCTGGCCTAGTTTACTCCTTTTTAAAGGAAAAGATAAATGTAAATAAAAGCTGAAATTAAAACAAAACATAGAGACCACTGACCTCTTTCATCAGAATAAGAAAATAACAGCTAGTATATCCTTTTAATCCTGCCTCCTTCCTATCCACCTATGATCAGGTTTTTCTTATAGTTTCATGCGTGTGCAAGGCAACTTTCCCCAGCTACTTAATACTTCCCCTGTTGTCTTTTCCGCAACTCTAGTGTCACACCCCACAAAGGGCGCACCTCCTTAACCCTTTCAACTCCTGAATCAAACACACCCTTATTAAACGCGCATTTCTCATGAACAATCAGTATCTATCCCTGTCCTTGGCTGTGGAGAGAGCAGCTCCTCGACGGGGAAGGGGAGCTGCTGAGTCAAAGGAGGTGGACCGGCGGGAGGAACCGAGGCCAGGCTGTGCTGAGAAGTAAGAAGGTCGATACCAGGGATGTGGGCAGAGCCGCATCTTCCTTTCCGTATTCCCTTGGCCTATATATAGAAAACAAAAGGGAAGGAGCAATATGGTAAGACATGAGCTGAAGTTTTCTTATTTCCTCATTGCCTGAGACCTTGTTTGGAATTATGTGGTAGTATTACTACTAATAACATTAAGAAACTTCAAAGCATGCTTATTTTCTTGATCTGACAAATTCTTTAATCTTAAAAAAATCTTTAAGGAAACAATTTTGTACAGAAGAAATAAAGTGGGTGGCTGAGGACCCTCACAGACTTTGTCTTGCAGTGGAAGTGAAAGTGCCCAGGATGGGATCTGTGCTGTCTGAGAGTTCCAGGCTCTTTAAACTAGGCGGTCACTAGCGAGCTGCCCTTGTCAAGTGCAGCAGTTGGCGTCGGTGCCGTCAGCCATGCTAACAATTCCTGTTTCATAGAACTTGTCAAATGTGCTGCAGAGAACTTAGTTAATCCTTTTTTCTCTCCGTTACAAACAGCTTCTTTCTCTACCCCCTTTTAAAATGTCAGAGGCAAACTGATATCCAGCCCCTTGGGGGAAAGACTGGTGAGAAACATTGTTTTGAAAGGAAGGATTGATTTTCATTTTCCTTCACGCCAGGAGAACTTAGAACTCTGTTACACACTCTTCTAAAATGCAGGTGATCTTTCCGGGGTGTTCTGCAGTGGGTGTTGGCTCCTCGGTGCTCTCGCTCGCCTGCCCCATAACAAGTTATTATGTGTTGCACATACTTTCCCCAAACGAGACTTATTAGGACAAAGAAATTTATGGGGCCAACTTGGCTTCTTATAACCTCGTCATTCAAGAAGCGCTGGAGATTAAAATATGTTAGGAAGGGGAAGAAATCCCAATCTCATGAGCTTTTAAGAAAAAGTTTTTATAAAACCTCTTAAACTTTGCTTCATCAGTTTAATCATAGAGGCATAAATATAAAACCTGAAGTATTGCTTCTCGGCCTTTTGGCTAAGATCAAGTGTAAAACCTGAAGTAAGCGTTGGGCACTGTTGCCTCAGTTTTCTCTGATAAAGCTTAGACCACTAAACACCTTGCTCATCATTGGCTGTTTCAGACACAGTGGTTTAATAACTGCTAGCGCATGGCCTGTTCACTAAGGTGTGACGTCTTACTCTTCCCTGGAAATCTTGGCAGAATTCATAGCTTGTGTTTTTCTGGGGGGGTGGGGGTTTCGATTGATTTCTCAAATTAAAATAAAAAACCTCAGTTTAAGAGCGTCATGATTCTGAACCTTTGAAAGTATTTTAAGAAGAGAAATTTCAGATATTTTGAACAGCCATTTCATTAGTGGCTAATCATAAATATCTGAAAGAGTCCTAAGCAGATGCATTTAACTATAGCAAGGAATGTTGGTAGGCAAGCTTGGGGTGCGTAGGCTGGGGAGGGCTGCCTGGGGAGGTGTATTGGCCGGGCTGATCATTCCAAAGCCTGTTTCTCCTCTGGGTTTCTCTGCAATCTGAGATAAAGGTGAACGGAAAGGTACCTGGTATTAGTACTTAGTGACAGGTACTAGTAGAGCGGTGGCCAGGGAGAATGACAGTTGAATTTTAAATGGAAATGTTGAAATAGGCAGAGGCTGCTGCCTGTGTCTCTAGGCGAGATCAGAGGAGGAGGAGCAGTGCGGGAGAGCCCAGGTGTGCAGACTTGCCCGCCTCAAGCCCGTACAGGAGGAGAGTTTGCAAAACGCAACCCAAGCGCACAAGCTGAGGCAGAGAAAGGTGCCGTCTGAGCTCATGCTGCTGCCCAGAGCTGAGAGAGGTGAGGAAATGTTTGATTTTCGAAACTGAAGAGGCAGCAGATTTCTCACAGTCTCCCCGCTCCCAGCATACACACGGCCCCGCGCCCAGCCACTTCCACCTCATCCCATGTGCTCCACAGTCTAATGTGGCAGTGAAAAATCAAAATAAAATTCCGTCTGAGCAGAAGGTAGGTCACTCTTCCTGAGGGTAGAAAGGAAACGAGCAGAAAGGGCAGCTGATTGAGGGAGTAGAAAAAAGTAGGTGTTGAATGAAAACCCTTAGAGGAGGGCCGGAGGGTTAGCTCAGTGGTTCCGGCGCCTGCCTCGCAAGCGCAAGGACCTGAGTTCGATCCCCGGTTACCACATATAATGCTGGGCGTGGTGGCTCACGCCTGTAATCCCAGCACTCGGGAGGCAGAGACAGGAGGATTGCTGAGTTCGCGGCGGCTTGCCTGGGCACCATAGTGAGCTCAGGGCCAGCCTG
>PVIC010045553.1:0-14586 GCA_004025085.1 Thryonomys swinderianus
GAAATAATGACATACCCCTCTAGACCCTATGGGAATGATGGAAATCCAGAATACTTACAACATCAAGTGCTGAGAAAGTTTTTATTCCTTGTTAATGGAAATGCACAAAGACATGTTGAGAAGACAATTTGTTTTACTATGCCATCGAAGAATCCTGTTTCTTGGTATTTACCCAAAGTACTTAGAAACTTATATTCACATGAAAACTTATGAAAAGATTTTTTTTTGAGACAGGGTCTTGCTTTGTAGTTCAGGCTGGCCCTCAGCTCACTATGTAGCCTAGGCAAGCCTGGAACTCAGCAATCCTCCTGCCTCTGCCTCCCTAGTGCTGGGATGACAGGCATGAGCCACCACATCCAGCACTGTGGTATGCAGTATTGATGACTGGTGGGTGTGAGTCACCATGCCCAGCATTGTATGTGGTTACCAGGATCGAACTCAGGGCCTTGTACTTGCGAGGCAGGCACTGGTACTACTGAGCTAAATCTCCAGGCCTGAAAAGATGTTTATAGTAGCTCTTATTCATAATTCCCAAACTTGGAAGCCACAGTTCCCTTCAGTAGGTGAATGGACAAATAAACTGTATTCCCAAACAGTAGAATATTGTCATGATTAAAAAGAAATTGTCAATTGACCTGTGCCACATATTGGTACAAATTCCCCAATGTTGTGTGTGATTGTGAGCTATGTATATAATGTACCAATAAAGAATTCAATTAAAAAAAGACACTGTCAAACCAGAAGACATGGCTTTTCATGAAGCTCTCAAACTTAAATGTATATTGGTAAGTGGCAAAAAAATGGAAAAAGATGCATACTGTATGATTCTATTAGTATGAAATTAGGGCAGTGAAAATATGCAGTAAGATTCTATAATAGTGGGTAAATGTCTTTATATATTTATGCAGATACATAGACTCTATCTACAGCATCAAAACTGGACTCTGAGGGAACTTTGGATTATAAAGATGTGTCACTGTAGCTTCACAGACTGTAATTAATGTACCACTCTGATAGGAAATTTTGATAATGAGAAAGGCCATGCATGTAGAGGAACAAAGTTATATAACAGTATGTTTCTTTTGCTCTGAACCTAAAACAACCCTATAATATAAAGTCTAGGAGAGTTTTTGGAGCATTTGAACTTGTATTTTTCTTCTGCTAATTCTACTTTTTGTTTTCCATAATGGTGCATGTAACTTTTGCAATCAGGAAAAAAAAAAAGTTTGAAGAATGGATGCTGAACTGAGCTGGTAGGCTGCCTCTGCCTCTGAATTATTTTCTATTACATGAAGAAGAAAAACATTCTCCTTTGCACACATAAAAAGTATGGTAGCAAATAATGTGGTTCTATGCTCTTGAGATGTTAGTTTACTTTTGCCAAGAGCAGTGATAGCTGCCTTCTGGTTCCCCACCACAACCTTGAAATCTTGGTCAGGTTTGGCGGGAAGACCCCAAAGTAGGGTTAAGTGGAAGCTGCAAGGTAAAGGTCATTGTGACTGTAATGCTGAAAGGGGATATTGAAGTAAAGTATATAACACCATTAAGGTTATGGGTAAGAGAAATGAAAATACATATTACAATGAACATTCAGCCACGTGCTAGGGAGAGCAGTAAGATTGGCAGTGGAAAAATCAGGGAAATGAGAAGAGCCAGCCATAAAAGACAGTGAAGTGATTCAGGACTTAATATTTCAAAACGTACATTTTTGGGAGTATCCTGTTACATAAAGGAGTAAAGCTGGGCTGTTTTAGTTTTATTGTTTTCTTTCTAAAAAGGGGCACTTTTATTATAAAAGTTACACATATTTATTGTCAAAATTTAGATAATGCAAGAACAAAGTAAAAAGTTGAAATTTTCCACCACTACATCCATTTCCACCCTAATCCTTCTTATTCCACCTCCTAGAACTGTAAAATCTGTTTTCCACAGTATCTTCTTTGATTTTACTATGCATTAAAAGCATCTCTCTACCATCTACCTAGTAAATTTTATTTTATGTAAACATTATTCCATAAACTTCAAAAATTACCTTGCTAAAAGAACATTTTTCATATAAAACACATATTTCATTTTTAAAAAATTCATATGCAATTTCTAGATATGAGTATTTGTGTTAAGTCCTCAAAATTTCAAGAGTCACATGGTATGCAGCTCATTTTATTGATATTTCCAAGGTGTTCTCAAAGCAACTGTGAAACTTTTTCTCCCCTCTTTTAATGGCATATGTGATTCTTTCTTTTTCTCTGCTTTACTTGTGCTAGATACTGTCATTCAAGTATTTTCCATTCTTCTGTGTAGAGCATGGGCTCTTACTATTTTAATTCATGTCCCTTTATGGGGAGATAAGTCTTTCTTTTTTCTTTTCCTTTTCTACAATATCTATTATTACTTTTGGTCCTTATTTTCACTTCCAGTTTCTCACATCAGAGAGACAGTACAATATTTACATGTGGGTTTCATTTATTTCACTTAAGAGTATGTTCTCAGGTCAGGGATTAGCTCAGTGGTTCTGGCACCTGCCTCGCAAGTGCAAGGTCCTGAGTTTGATTCCTGGTACTAACCCCACCCCACAAAAAAACCACCATGAGTATCTTCTTAAGGTGCATCCATTTACCTAGAAATGTCTCAGGCTAACCCCTCTTTATGGCTAGATAGTACTCCATTATATAAAAAACACATCTTTTCTTTTAGTAAGGTCTCAGGTTACAAGGCCATTTCAACTATATTCTTACATTCTATCAACAAATTATTGGAAACTGAGTTAAAAATGCATTTACAGGGCTGGAGATTTAGCTCAGTGGTTCCGGCGCCTGCCTTGCAAGTGCAAGGTCCTGAGTTGGATCCCGGTAACCACACACAATGCTGGGTGTGGTGACTCACGCCCACCAGCAATTAATACCACATACCACAGTGCCGGGTGTAGTGGCTCACACCTGTCATCCCAACACTCGGGAGGCAGAGGCAGGAGGATTGCTGAGTTGGAGGCTTGCCTGGGCTACATAGAGAGCTCAGGGCCAGCCTAAACTACAAAGTGAAGCCCTATCTCAAAAAACAAAACAAAAAATGCATTTACGCTGGGTGTGGTGGCTCACGCCTGTAATCCCAGGACTCGGGAGGCAGAGACAGGAGGATTGCTGAGTTCGAGGCTTGCCTGGGCTACATAGTGAGCTCAGGGCCAGCCTGAACTACAAAGTGAGACCCTGTCTCAAAAAAAAAAAATGCATTTACAACAACATCAAACAATAGCAGAAAAAATTAGGATTGAATTTAACACAGGACTTGCAGGTCTCTGTATTGGAGATGAAGAACATCACTGAGAGATGCTACACCTGGGAGACTCGACATTGGAGGCATCTATTCCCTCTAACTTTACTCATGGATTCCATGTAATTCCAGCCACAATCCTGCAAATTTCTAACAGAATTTATATAAACAGATTGTAAAATTTATGTGAGAATTCAAAGGACCTAGGATACTGAAATAAACTTGGAAAAAAAAGTTAAGGTGAAACATGTACTATCTTTTTCCCATTAGACTCAAACTTATTCTAGCAATTGATTTTTGACAAAAACCCAAAGTAAATCAATGAGAAAGGTAAACTGTTTTCAACAAATACCAAAATAGATAGGTATCTATTTTAAAGGGGAGGAGAGGAAAGAAAGGGAAAAAGAACTAAACTTCAGTATTATACCAGGTGAACGCAACAGGAGACAAATGAACAAACACAAAAGGTACCTACAATTAAAACTTCTAGAGAAAACACAGGGCAATATCTTTGTTAAATGAACAATGATTTCTTAGAAAAGATTCAGAAAGCAGTAACTGTTAACAGAAATGACTGGTAACTTAGATTTCATCTAAATAAACAACTGTTCATCAGAAGGACACCATTAAAAAAGAATAAAGCCATAAAGAGAAATAACCACAAAAAGTTCCTGATAAAGTGGCTTCTGAAAATATAAAGAATTTCCACAATTAAGGAAAATATTAACAAGCCAACTTTTAAAAAAAGTCAAAAGATTTGAACAGTTACTTTACGAAGATACAGAGAAGAAACACACAGAAAAACTTTTCAAATCCAAGCTAAAACTGGGAGATTCTATTAGGTATCCTTCAGAATGAGTAACATCAGATATAAAATGCTAAGACATGAAGTAATCAGACTCACACACACTGCTAGTGATTAAAAAATGGTGCAACTACTCTGGAAATGACTGATTTTCAGAATCCAAGTGTACACTTTTCAAATGACCTAGCAATCCAATCCCAGGTATTAATCCCAAAGACATGAAAATATGTCTACAAAAAAAAAACCTGTATAAGAACATTCATGTCTTGTGATCACAATGTGTATATAAAATGTACCAATAAAATCAATTTTTTAAAAAAGAACACTCATGTAGGCTAAAAAATTGGAGAATCCAAGTGTTCATGAAGGGAGAATAGCAGAACAAGTTATGGTATAGTCGTACAGTGGAACCCTACCCAGCCACTGACAGTGAGAGAGAAAAAAGTCTGGACGTTAATTACTACTTGACTGGTTGGTTGAAGCATGGTCTATGTAGTTCAGGCTGGCTTTGAACTCACAGCAATCCTCCTGTCTCAGCCTCTTTAGTGTTAAGATTATAGGCACGAACCACCATAGTTGGCTGGATGCTAATTACTGATGGTAGCTAAAAGGAAACTTATTATTTTCTGCTTACTGTGTGTACATGCTTAACAATTTGAACAGTACAACTTAAAAACACATCTTGTGAGAATGTCTCCTCGTTAACTTTTCCTACTATGTTGCCTTTCGACACTCAGATTCACAGGCTGTACGTAGTAGCTCTCCCTAAAATTCAATGCATGCCATCCTTGACAACAATGAAAATGGGAAAACACTCTTGTTACATCACAAACATAACTGGCAGCACTCCTGAATCTCTGGAACCAACAGGTACCAGCAGAGGCAGGTGGTAGTACAGGAGGAGGCACCTGTCGCCAGCATCACTATTTGTGATCATAATTCGCCCTTCTCAGAGCTTATAGCTTAGCACAAGAGATAGCACACTGCCGACATGTGTTTCACTTCAGAAAAGAGGTTGGGGGCTTGGTATGGTGCATCAACACCTTATCCCAGCTTCCATTTAAAATAATGGGAAATACAGGCCCGCATATTGTTTCAGTGTGAAACCAGATTTAATAATAACTATTAATATGAAGTGGGAGATGTGCTATGATTAAAATAAAAAAGAACAATTTTAGGTGATAAAAATCTTATATATTTGTAAATTAAGTTTTAAATATATGTACACTATGACATATTCTCCTGGGAAGCTTTTGGAATGGAATGAAAAACAATGACCACATAGAAAACAGAGAGAAAAAAATTAAAAAAATATCTGTAACAACAAAGGCAGAGAAGAAAGGAGGCAGGCTAAGAAGGAAGGTGTGGAGGGGAGAAGAAAAAAGGAGAAACACTAAATAAAGCAAGTCATGTGTGAGGGAGGAACTCGGTCTGGTCTTAGGCCATCCACAGCCAAAAGTGACACTGGGCACAGCAGTCCCACTTCCCCAGGGAAGACGCTGCTGACTGGCTAGTCTGCCAGAAGGGTAAGGAAGAACATTCACGGATTCAGTGGCTATAGTTTTTCTGAAAAAATTACTAGGGCATAAAATCCATCCTGCAAACAGGGGAAAGAAAATGAATTAAAAAAAATCAGCTGTGTGAAGGACCAGTAGTTTCTTACATAGGTAAAACTGAACAGTTGTGTAAGTTATAGAAAAAATACACACGTCACAAATTAGGAAGGTAATTGCACAGAAACCTTGTAAGTGGGAGAATGGTGAGCAACTGCTGTATCACAACAGAAGACAACAAATGCAGACACTCTGCCGTCTTCCACCCAGAAATCTGTGTAAGGCTGGTTGGCTTCTTGTTCTTTTTTTTTTTTAATTGAATTTTTTTTTTTTTTGAGACAGGGTCTCGCTTTGTAGTTCAGGCTGGCCCTGAGCTCACTATGGTGCCCAGGCAAGCCGCCGCGAACTCAGCAATCCTCCTGTCTCTGCCTCCCGAGTGCTGGGATGACAGGCGTGAGCCACCACACCTGGCATTGTGGTATGCGGCGTTGATTGTTGGTGGGCGTGAGTCTCCACGCCCAGCATTATATGTGGTTACCAGGGATCAAACTCAGGACCTTGCGCTTGCAAGGCAGGCGCTGGAACCACTGAGCTAACCCTCCAGCCCTAATTGAATTCTTTATTGGTACAATTTATATACATCTCACAATCACATATAACATTGGGGGAATTTGCACCAGTATATGACACAAATTAATTCTCATTTTTACCCATATCCCTACCCACCCACACCTTGCCACCCCCTTTATACATACTCTTTTATTCTTTCTGTATCATATTTATTCCCTCCCCTCATTACATTCCCACACCAAATTTCCTATGGAAATTTCCCACTCTATAAAAACTGTCATACTTTGTAGAGCTCATTTGCATCTACAGGTGTTCACGTCAAAGAGAAGAAGATCCAGAATTTGCCTATCTGTGATCTATTGATTTCACTTATTAGTTTATCTTCCAGGTGTCTCCATTTGCACCTAAATGGATCAATCTTGTCATTCTTTATGGCAGAGTAATACTCCATTTTATTTAAAAAAAACCCCACATCTTCTTTATCCACTCTCCAGTTGATGGGCACTTGGGTTGTTTCCAAGATTGAGCTATCACGAACTGAGCTGTTATGAACAATGGTGTACATCTGTCTTTCCAATGGGAGTTTTAAAAAATTCTTTTGGGTATATTCCTAGCAGGGGGATAGCTGGGCCAAATGGGACCCCTACTCCTAGTTTTCTGAGAAATCTCCACACGGATCTCCACAATGGTTGCACAAGTCTGCAATCCCACCAACAGTAGAGAAGGGTTCATTTCCCCCCACAGCCACGCCAGCATTTATTGTTGGTTGATTTTGTGATAGTGGCCATTCTTTGTGGAGTGAGATGAAATCTCAGTGTTGTTTTCATTTGCATCTCTCGAATGACTAGCGATGTTGAACATTTCTTCATATGCTTCTTGGCTGCTTTGACTTCTGCCTCTGAGAAGTGTTTTCATTTCAGATGCCCATTTTTGAATTGGGTCTTTAAACTTAGGGAGGCTGATCTGTTTGAGTTCTTTATATATTGTAAATAATAGCCCTTTGTCTGATAAACAGCTAGTAAAGATTTTTTCCCATGTTGTTGGTTGTCTTTTAGCAGTGCCAGCGACTTCTTTTGCTGTGCAGAAGCTTTTCAGTAGGATGAGATCCCATTTGTTCTTTTTTTTTTTTTTTTTTTGAGACAGGGTCTTGCTTTGTAGTTCAGCCTGGCCCTGAGCTCACTATGTAGTCCAGGCAAGCCTCGAACTCAGCAATCCTCCTGCCTCTGCCTCCCAAGTGCTGGGATTACAGGCGTCAGCCACCACGCCCAGCACTGTGGTATGTGGTATTGATTGCTGGTGGGCGTGAGTCTCCACGCCCAGCATTGTATATGGTTACCGGGGATTGAACTCAGGACCTTGCGCTTGCTAGGCAGGCGCTGGAACCACTGAGCTAACCCTCTGGCCCCCATTTGTTGATTCTTTAGTTTTTGTGCTATAGAGGTTTTATTCATAGTCTCTGCCTAAGCCCATGTCTCCAAGAGTTTTACCTAGCTTGTTTTCCAGCAGGCTTATTGTTTCTGTTTTTATGTTTAAGTCTCATATCCATTGTGAGTTTAGTTTTGTGCATGGTGAAAGAGATAGGTCTAGCTTTAGCTTTTGGCAGGTGAAAGCCCAGTTTTTCCAGCACCATTTGTTAAAGAGGTATCTTTCTTCGATTGGGGATGTTTGCCTCCTTTGTTAAAGATAAGATGGCTTAGAGTTTCCGAAGTTGTTTCTGGGTCTTCTAATCTATTCCACTGGTCCTTGGATCTGTTACTTTTGCCAGTACCATGCAGTTTTTGTCACAGTGGCTTTATATTAGAGTTTTAAATTGGGGATTGTAATACCCCTTACCATGTCGTGGTTACTTAGAATTGCTTTTGCTATTCTAGGTTTCTTGTGTTTCCAGATGAATTTTTGTATTATTTTCTCTAGCTCTATGAAGTATAGTGTTGGAATTTCAATTGGAATTGCATTAAATCTGCATAGTAGTTGTGGGAGTATAGCCATTTTGATGATGTTGGTTCTCCCTACCCAGGAAAAAGGGATATCTTTCCACTTTCTGGTTTCCTTTTCTGTTTTCAGAGTCCTATAGTTTTCAGAGTACAGGTCTTTCACTTCCTTTGTTAGGTTGATTCCTAGATATTTCATTTATCTGGGTGCTACTGTGAAAGGGATTGACTCCCCCTATTTCTCTTTCACTGAGTCTATTGTTTGTGTAGACAAAGGCTGTTGATTTTTGAGCATTGACTCTGTATCCAGCAACACTACCAAATTTGGTAATTAAGTCTAGCAGTCTTTTAGTTGAGTTTTTAGGATCATCTAGATAGAGTATCATATCAGCAGCAAATAATGACAGTTTAACGTCTTCCTTTCCTATCTTTATTCCTTTTATATCTTTGTCCTGCCTGATTGCTATGGCTGTTTCCAGTACTATATTGAACAAGAGTGGTGACAGCAGGCATCCTTGTCTTGTTCCTGACCTTAGTGTAAAGGTTTCATTTTTTGCCCATTGAGTATGATGCTGGCTGTTGGTTTCTCATAAATAGCTTGTATTAAATTGAGATAAAGTCCATCGATTCCAATTCTCTGTAGGGTTTTGATCATAAATGGGTGTTGGATTTTGTCAAATGCTTTTTCTGCGTCTATTGAGATAATCATATGGTTTTTGTCCTTGGGTCTGTTAATATAGTGTATTACATTGACTGATTTATGTATGTTGAAACAGCCTTGCATCCCTGGAATAAATCCGACTTGATCAGGGAGTATGATTTTCTTGATAACTCTGTATTCTGTTTGCCAGTATTTTATTGAGGAATTTTTTTTTTTTGAGACAGGGTCTCACTTTGTAGTTCAGGCTGGCTCTGAGCTCACTATGTAGCCTAGGCAAGCTTCGAACTCAGCAATCCTCCTGTCTCTGCCTCCCGAGTGCTGGGATTACAGGCGTGAGCCACCATGCCTGGCACTGTGGTATGCGGTACTGATTGTTGGTTGGCGTGAGTCTCCATGCCCAGCATTGTATGTGGTTACCGGGAATTGAACTCAGGACCTTGCGCTTGCAAGGCAGGCACCGGAACTACTGAGCTAACCCTCCGGCCCTTTATTGAGGATTTTTGCATCAATGTTCATTAGAGATTGGCCTGTAGTTTTCCTTTTTGGTGGGATCTTTCCCTGACTTTAGAATCAAGGTGATGGTTGCTTCAAAGAATGATTTGGGGATTACTGCTTCCCTTTCAATTTCATTAAAGAGATTGAGAAGTACTGGTATTAACTCTTTTTTAAAAGTTTTGTAGAATTCAGCAGTGAAGCCGTCAGGACCAGGGCTTTTCTTTGTTGGTAGTTTTTTTTTAAATTACATTTTCAATTTCCCAGATTGATATCGGGTTAACATTTTTATATGCTCTTCATTCAGCTTTGGAAGTTCATATGTGTCTAGGAATCTATCCATTTCTTCTAGATTTTCCATCTTCTTGGAATATAGATTTTCAAAGTACGTGTTTATGGTCCTTTGGACTTCCTCTGGGTCTGTGCTGATTTTCCCATTTTCATTTCTTATAGCATGGAGTTGAGCCTTTTCCTTCCTTTGTTTGATAAGGTTGGCTAAGGGTCTGTTGATCTTATTTATCCTTTCAAGGAACCAACTCTTTGATCCATTGATTGCTTGTATTGTTCTCTTTGTCTCTACTGCATTAATTTCTGCTCTGATCCTTATAATTTCCTCTCTAGTATGTGCTTTGGGTTTGTTTTGCTCCTTTTTTTCTAATTGTCTGAGGTTCATCATTAGATTATTTGTTTGCTCTATTTTCCGAGTGTAGGTATTCACTGCTATGAATTTCCCTCACAGAACTGCTTTCATTGTGTCCCATAAATCCCTGTATGTTGTGCTAGGGTTGTCGTTTAGTTGTAGAAACTGCTTAATTTCTTAATTTCTTTTGTCGCCCATTGGTTGGTTAACAGAGTGTTGTTCTATTTCCATGTGTTTGTGAGGATCTTGGAATTACTTCTGCTATTCAGCTCCAGTTTCAAGGCACTATGGTCTGATAGTATGCAGGGGATAACTTCGATTCTTTGCATCTACTTAAGCTTGTTCTATGGACTAGAATGTGTTCTATTTTGGAGAATGATCCATGAGCAGCTGAGAAGTAGGTATATTCTCGCTTCGAAGGATGAAAAATTCTGTAGGCATCTATTAAGTCCATTTGCTGAAAAGTTTGATTTAGCTCAAGTATTTCCTTATTGATTCTTTGTCCAGTTGATCTGCCAATTTGTGACAATGGAGTATTAAAATCCCCTACTACTATTGTATTCATGGATAACTGGCTTTTCATGTCCAGTAATGTTTGTTTTATATAGTTGGGTGCATTAGAGTTTGGTGCATAAATATTTATGATTGTTATTTCTTTCTCTTGGATAGTTCCTTGTATGCGAACATAGCGACCTTCTGTATCTCTTTTAATCAGTTTGGGTTTGAAATCTATTTTATCTGCAAACAAGATAGCCACTACTGCTTTTTTGCACTTTCCTGTGGCATGGAGGATTGTTTTCCAACCTTTTATTTTCAGTCTATGGGTTTCCTTCTGAATTAGGTGTGTTTCCTGTATGCAGCAGATCGTAGGATCTTGCTTCTTGATCCAATCTGCTAGTCTGTGTCTTTTAATTGGCCCATTGAGGCTATTGACATTAATGGTTATGACTGATACGAACATATTCAGAGCTGCCATGTTTCCCTGTTCTTGGTTCTTTTCTTCTTTGCTTTTCCCCTTTTCTATTTAGTTTCTTGTTTGCCCCAGTGAATTCACTCTCCTGGGTCTCGTGGGTATGGAATTTTCTGTTTTTTTCCAAGATGTTCTTGAGAATGTTTTGAAGTGCAGGTTTTGTATTTGTGAAGTTTTTCAGGTGTTCTTTATCATGGAAGTATCTTAATTCCCCGTCTATTCTGAAAGAGTTTTGCAGGATACAACAGTCTAGGTTGGAGGTTGTTTTCCTGCAATGCTTGAAATACTTGTCTCCACGCTCTCCTTGCATTGACTGTTTGTGTTGAAAAGTCTGCTGTGATCCTAATGGGCTTCCCTTTGTAGGTGATTTTCTTCCTTTCTCTCACTGCTTTCAGTATTTCATTCTTTTGTTGTACATCTGCAAACTTGATAATTATATGTCTAGGTGTAGATATTTTTATGTCATGGTGTTTTGGAGTCCGATAGGCCTCATTTATCTGTATGTGTATTTCTTTTGCTGTGAGGTTTTCTGTTATCTCTGACAATAGCTTTTTTATGTCTTTTACACTGTCTCCTGCTTCCTCAGTGACTCCAGTCTTATTTTTCTTTGAGTCATCTAGAAGCTGTTAAATTGATTTCTCATGGTCCCTTGCTCTTTTCCATAGATTATACCTTTCCTGCTTGTTGGCTGCTATGCTGTCCTCTAGGTCTGAGATTCGGTTCTCTGCTTCATTCATCCTACTTCGCAAGCTTTCATTCTCCTTTATCATTCCCTGGAGCTCTGCTTGAAGCTGTTTAAAAGGTTCCACTGCCTCTGCTATCTTGGATTCTATCATCTTGCTGATCTCTTCTTTAATGATGTCTTTCACTGTGGACAGTATCCCTGTTTTTTTTTTTTTTTTTTTTTGAGAGAGGGTCTCGCTTTGTAGTTCAGGCTGGCTCTGAGCTCATTATGTAGCCCAGGCGAGCCTGGAACTCAGCAATCCTCCTGCCTCTGCCTCCCAAGTGCTGGGATGACAGGCGTGAGCCACCACGCCCGGCACTGTGGTATGTGGTATTAATGGCTGGTGGGTATGAGTCTCCATGCCCATCATTGTATGTGGTTCCAGGGATCGAACTCAGGACCTTGCACTTGCGAGGCAGGCGCCGGAACCACTGAGCTAATCCTCTGGCCCCAGTATCCTTGTTTTGATCTCAGAGATGAGTTCTGATTTCCATTTTACTAAATCCGCTTTAGTCACCATCTCCAAGAGTCTTGGTGTTTGAGTTTCAGTTTGCCCTATTTCCCTTTTCTCTGAATTTCCGTGTGGTGGTGATGTTTGTGTTTGGTTTTTTGTGTATTTTCTCATTTCTACTTTTTCGTTGTTATTAATGCTCTTCTTTGCCTGATGACAGGGCCATGTTTGTTGCAGGTCTCTATTATCTGGGGCCCTTTGGATGTGGCAGTTTCCTGAGGAGTCCTCCTTGAATCTGGTCTCTCAGTGCAGCTCTAGGAACACTTCTCCTGTGGAGGGACGCAGATGGCTCCGGCTCCTCTAGGACCTGGGTCCTCACAACGCAGCTCTGGGGTGGTGTTGGGGGTGGGCGGAGGCTCTCAACCCTCCGTGGTGGTGATGGTGCCCAGGGTCCATACCTGACTCCTCACTGCACAGCTCTGGGGTACAGTGGGCCAGTAGGCTGCCCTCAGTCCACCAGAAACAGATGGCGCCTGGTAGCCGAGTCCGCACCGCTTTGGGATACAGTGGGCTGGTGGGTGGCCCTCAGTCCGCCGGAAACGGATGGTGCCCGGTAGCCGAGTCCACGCTGCTCTCGGATACAGTGGGCCAGTGGGCGGCCCTCAGTCCGCCGGAAACAGATGGCGCCCAATAGCCGAGTCTGCACTGCTCCGGGGTACAGTGGGCCGGTGGGTGGCCCTCAGTCCACTGGAAATGGATGGCTGGCTTCTTGTTCTTTAATAAAGCATAAGTTACAACAGAACAAATGCAGACTCCAGCTGTATTTGATCGAGCCTAATATTAAAGAGATTTATAAAAATTTAAGATAATACCATTCTCACTTAATATTTTTGTTTTGGAAAATAGTTATTTTTCTTAAAAATGCTATATTAACATACAATAGGTTATTTTTAAATGAGTAATTTCTTTGAGATGACTTAATTTTCATTCCAAACACCATCAATACTGACAAGCATAACCCATGTAAACCAAAGCGCCTGGTCACTGGGTTAGATATGTGTCTTTACCCACAGGACTCCTGGGGCTCACTGAGCTCCCATGTACCAAGTCAAAGCCCAAATCTTTCTATTCATGACTTAAACATATTCATAACTTATCTAGAGGCAATTAAAATTTCAGAAGTTTCTGGGATGATCAACAGGGAAAATGATACATACTTTAGGTATTTTGAAATGACCTTTTATTAAACTACGTACTATTTAAATTCTAGTACAATTAAAGCTGTTTTATAAATTTCATAGAATTCATCTTTTTAAATAATTTTGCATTTAAGAAGATGTTTTAATATTCAAATCCATGATGCAAATAGTGAGCTTTAAAAGCTCATTAGTTTCCAGCACCCATCTTTGTCTGGGCCCTTTGGTGGCTGGTCTGATCTGTGGCTATGAAGAGCACACAAAGTGTGGCTGTGATGAGTAGATGCATTCCCTCGTAGAGAAGTTTTGGAGAAAACACACTCCATATGAACAAGTGATAACGCAGGGATGTCACCAAAATTATGTATGTGGCAACAGGGACAGAGCAAGTCAGTGCATAGCAGAAGCAAGCACGGCCCACTGCTGAATCACTATAAATAAAACAGAAAGCATGCATTAGCACACGCTGCAAAGAACACACGTGACTGCTCTGGAAACTGGTCATTTTTGTCTGGGAGCTAGAGAGCACAATACTCTCTTCAAGGCACTAGTCTTATTTCTGTACACTGTGTTTGGGTTCCTGCAGAATTCCTAGAGAAGGGAAAAACCAGGTGAACACAAACACATCAGCGTGTTCAACACTGTGAAGAAAAACAGAGCAGAGAGACAGAGTAAAGTTGAGGGGTGCCCTTCAAATTCTTGGAAATCTTCCTAAACCTTGACTATTTATAGAGTAACTTAGGGGTTTGTTAGAAACAGGAGGCTCCCCACAAAAATCTGGAATGAAGTGGATGGAAGCCAGGGGCTAAAATCTGTGGGCAGCAGCTGGGACCCTCTTCTGGGTCACCACACTGCAATATTTGTGAAAAATTCACCTCAGATTTTGCATAGCTATTTTTTTTTTTTTGAGACAGGGTCTTGCTTTGTAGTTCAGGCTGGCTCTGAGCTCACTAGTAGTCCAGGCAAGCCTCGAACTCAGCAATCCTCCTTCCTCTGCCTCCCAAGTGCTGGGATTACAGGCATGAGCCACCACGCCCGGCTGCATCGCTATTTATTTAAAAATTGTACCCTAAAGAACTTAAAAACTCACATTGGAAAGACAGATGTACACCATTGTTCATAGCAGCTCAGTTCGTGATAGTTCAATCTTGGAAACAACCCAAATGTCCATCAACTGGAGAGTGGATAAAGAAGATGTGGTTTTTTTACAAAATGGAGTATTACTCTGCCATAAAGAATGACAAGATTGATCCATTTAGGTGCAAATGGAGACATCTGGAGGATATACTAATAAGTGAAATCAATAGATCACAGATAGACAATTCC
>PVIC010045554.1:0-14567 GCA_004025085.1 Thryonomys swinderianus
TTTTTTTTTTTTTTTTTTTTGAGACAGGGTCTCGCTTTGTAGTTCAGGCTGGCCCTGAGCTCATTATGTAGCCCAGGCAAACCTCGAACTCAGCAATCCTCCTGCCTCTGCCTCCCGAGTGCTGGGATTACAGGCATGAGCCACCACACCCAGCACTGTGGTGTGAGGTACTGATTGCTGGTGGGCATGAGTCACCATGCCCACCACTGTATGTGGTTACTGTATGTGGTTACCAGGGATCGAACTCGGGACCTCACGCTTGCAAGGCAGGTGCTGGAACCACTGAGCTAAATCCCCAGCCCTTGGTCTTCTTTTTCTCCATCTTATCAGCCAGTTGTTCTCGGTCCCATCAACTCCACCAGCCAGTTTTTAGCAGCGTGAAACCAGAGAAGCAGCAGAGCCAGGAGTCAGAACACATCCCGGCTCCTCCCCACTGAGCAGCACCTCCCCGGGTCCCTGAACCTCGAGCCTCTGTCTTCTCGTCTGCAGAATGAATGCTAACTGCAGCTTCCTCCTGGGGACGTCTGAAGAATCAGAAGGAATCCCGATGCAAAGAGCATTTTGCACACTGCAGAACGCCACACAGCGGGGAAACAGTATGCCAGTTCCACACTCGCCTGGCACGTGCGAGGCACTGCATTCCACCCTCCAGGCCACGACAGCAAGAACACTGAAGCCAGGGTCTCGGGACAGATTCACTCTCCCGGGCTCACGACATCAACCTTCACAACAAGCAAGAGGCGGGAGCAGCTCGGGTCCACGCCAGTGAATAGGTGAGCAACATGCTGTAGAGTATCACTCAGCCTGGAAGAGTCGCAGAGTTGTGCCCCTGCGGCAAGACTGATGAGCCTGGAAAGACCGTGTGCAAAGCGGGAGGGGCCGGACCAAAGGGCAGAGACCGCAAGAGTCCGCTCCATGAGTCCCCAGAGCAACGGGTCAGTTCACGGCAACAGGACGCGATGGCAGTGCTGGAGCCTGGGGAGGGCGAGGGGCCGTGACTGTCCGGGCTCCAGGGGCTCCGTGAGGGGCAGAGGAGTCATGCTAGGCATCCGGGGGGCGGGGCACAGTGTGAGGCCCCTCCCCCAGCGATGCACCTAGAAATGGGGAAGAGCATGTGTCGACCACAACTGTTCAGTGCATAGTCTATATTTATATCTAAAACAGAGAGGGAGAGGAGATATAGATACATATATATAGATACATCATATATGTGTGTGTGTGTATACATAAACACACACACACACACACACGCTACAACATCCTAGTTGTCCAAGGGCTGAAAGGGCCACAGAAAGTTAATTTTCTTAAACTCTTCCTGTTACCAGGACCATGAACTCCATTTTGACAGACCATGCTAACACAGGCAGAGAAGATACTGTAGATTTCAGGCCACCCCACTCAGACACGATGTCCATTCCAAAAGTCCATTCTGAACTTTTGCTGTTCTTTGAAGTGTACTTTCACGGGAAGCAGCGTCGTCCTCAGCCTAGGCCAAACCCAGGAGTGTGGGGTGTGGCTGAAAGAGGGGTTGGGAGCTCCGGCCCGGGGTGGGCAGGCAGCTGGGACAGGAGGGAGGCAGGTAACAACAGGCCCCACCTTCTGCAGGGTGCGGGCCGGCCCAGCGCCATCCTGGAGGGCTGAGCTCCTCCCCGCCGCCCCCACGCACCTCTCAAGCCCCCCGACTCTGCCGTCGGCTCCCCGGCCGGCACTCAGGCGCCTCCGTGCCTCCAAAGACCAGAATCACCTTTTCCCCATCTCTCTCCCACTCAAACGCTTCTTTTAAATACTGGAATACTTCAAAATGCCTCGCACGCCAAATGACCGCCAGACTCTCCGCCTCTTTTACGGTATGGTTTGTTGGTTGGTGCAGTATTTGAGGATTGAACCCAGGACCCTCATACCTGGCTTTTTATATTTTCTTGTTCATTTTCAGACAGAATCTTACTAAGTTCTCCAGGCTGGGCTTGCACTTCTGATCGTCCTGCCTCAGCCTCCCGGGAGCACTGGGATCATGGGCATGTGCTCACTGGCTTTTATCTTCTAAACTTTTAGGGCAAATTTCAAGCATTTTGTTTTTTCCCTAAGGTGTATTCATTATCATGGTGACCGAAGAGGGGAAAGTCAATTTAAAGTAGCAGAGACGGATCTTGGCTTACGGTTTCAAAGATCAACCCACGGCAGGCAAGCTCTTTTACTTTATTTAGGCCTGTGGGAAGGCAGAAATATGGCAGAAGAAAACGCTCAACTCAGGCTGACTCTGAAACAGAGGGAAAGGGAAAGAGTAAGGGGGGGCAGGACCAGACACCCCCTGCAGAAGCACAGCCCCATGATCCACCTTTCCACTGGCCCCTCCCACTCCCAACAGCCCAGTCCCCTGGGAACTCATTAACAGATTACTCCCCTTGTGATCCAATCTGCTCTCTAGGTCCCCACCTCAGAGCACTGGGGATCAAGCCTTCAATACTTCAGTCTTTTTGGTTGTTTGTTTGTGTTTTGTCTGTTTTTGTGTTTGTTTTGCCTTGGTTGAGACAGGGTCTCACTTTGTAGTTCAGGCTGGTCCTGAGCTCACTATGTCACCCAGGCAAGCCTCAAACTCAGCAATCCTCCTGCCTCTGCCTCCAGAGTGCTGGGATGACAGGCAGACACTGCTTCAACTGGTCAATACAAGAGTCTTGCGGAGACACTTCGTATTTGAACCATAGCTCGAGGTCAAACAACTCTCGACCCTTATATGGACAGATGTTTGGGGGCAGGGACACCGACCTGGCAGCCACTCTACGAGATGTCCTGGCTTTGGACAGTTTCCACTCTTCCCTCGACCCCAAGTTTCCTAAAGCCGCAAAGGTTTCGGGCCTGGGTAGGCTTTGTTTGCCTTTTCTTCCTCTTTCTGCCCCACGGCACTGGGCCCTGGTGGGGCGGGTCAGGGCAGTATGGGGAAGCAGGCAAGAGTGTCACTGGAAAATCTAGCACTGAGGTTTTATTTGATACCTTCCGATATGATACTCTGTTTATAGCACCAAATCGAATTTCTTGCAAGAGCGAATTCAGGGATGTGGGCTGTGGTCACGAAAGACAGAGACAGATTCTCTCAACAAGTAGAAAATGAACAGTTTTCAGTTCCCACAGCTTCCCCCAGGCCCACAGGCTCCGCGAAGCACAGCACCGGACGCGAGCCACCAAAGGGGCCAGCAGGGAGAGGCCTCTCGGAGGGACAGTGCCCGGTGCAGAAATAAGCTCCCAAGTGCGAGCTTCCATCCCACAACTGGGGAAATTAAAAGGCTTTTGAGATCCTTCACCTCCCTCGCAAGACTCCCCATCAGGAGCTTTCTGAACTCCTGTGTGGACTGCACAACATACGCGTGCGGCTGTTTCCGCTCTAACGTACACCAACGTTAAAATCAACCCTGTACACATGGCTGCGACACGGCAGATCCTTGAGACGGCGACTCTGCGAGTGGCATTACTTTCCGGGCTCAGGGACAGAGCCCTGGCGCACCACGCACAGCTAACGTGTGTGTGAAGTTCTGTAGGAAACACGCACAGCCCCAACAAGCGTAGAACACGCAGACACCGGCACGCAAACACCTCCGTGGAGTGGGAGACGTGGCACAGCCACCACCATCCGGGTCAGACGCTCGGCCCCAGCTCAGGGAGCAGGGAGGGGGCAGAGGCAAAGCGGGCGCGCTCCAGGCAGGGATGAGCCTGGGCACGCGGTGGACTAGGTCGGTCCAGCACCGAGCTGGCCCACGGACGTCCCAGCCGGGCCTCTGGCTCAGGCTGGCCCCGCCTGGTAACCACCGTGCTGGGTGCAAGTGCCAAACGGCCAGTACGGTCTCCCGGGCTGAGCAAACGGCCTCTGAGGGGCAGGGCCCGACCCGCCCGAGGGCTGGCATTTCTGAGCAGATGCCAGGGCCGGCACTGTTCTCCCACGGTTCTCGGGCACCCCCATTCCAGCACCGACAGTGGCTGTGTCTGACAGGACAAGACGGGGCGCGGGACGGCAAAACACTTCCCCCAAAGCTGCACAGCCAGGGAACAGCAGGCCGGGCAGGATTCACACCCATTCCACATAACCACCGAACCTCGGCTCTTGGCCACTCACTGACGCATAAAGAACAATCAACAACTGTTCTTCTCTGGCGGGAGGAAAAATGGTCCATGGTTGCTTAGATCAATTTTTTGAGAGGTGGAATATGCATCATCGGGCATTTCTGCAACCAGAACTTCCACAAATCAATTTCCAGCAGACGGGGACGTGCTCTTCCCCACGGCGAGGCCCGCAACACTCCCGGGCGTCACGGCAGCTGCGCGCAGGGGCGTCACTGTCTGTCCAACCCCGGGAGGGAGCCGGCACCTCCCGCTCACCACTGGGTCCTCTCACAAGCCGGGAGCTGCCCCGCCATCTCAGCCTCACGTTGGGGCCACCCCAAGGCCCACAGCTAGGAATGGCTGCGCCGGACCCGTCCACGGCCTCCCGACCTGGCTTAGCAAACACGCCGTCCTCAAGACCTAGCCTCCTGGGCAAACCCAGGGCCAGAAGCCCTGCCTCGGCGAGTCCGGCGGAAACACCAGCGGGACAGCACGAGGCAGACAGCGGACAGCCGGACACACAGAATGAGCCTGACCTCTGACGTCCATTCCGAGGTCACCTTGGTCAGACTAGAGCCTGAATGACCCACCTAGCGCGTGAGGAACCTTCAAAGAAAGTCAGTGAGACCTAACAAAGAGAAAGGCCCAAAGGAAAAGTGGTCTCCACCCGAAGGAGAGAGCCCGCGCGTGCCAGACACACCGGCACTGACCTGGCCGTGTTGTGTCAGAGGAGAGGCCTGGGCCGGCTGTCCAGGGCGCCAGGCTCCTGTGGGTCACTGACGCACATTCCCTCATTAATAAAGAAACCCGTGCCAATGGGCTGGGGCCCCCAAGCCGGCCTGCCACCCTCAGGCAAGGCGACCGAAATGTGGCGCGTCCCGGCTGGAGCCCGGCCTGAGCCCTCCCAGAGGAGAGAGGGAAAGCAGGTGCGGAGAGAAGAGGGATTTAGGGAGATTTGTTTGGGGAAAGGAAAGATTAAAGGGATTTATGGAGATGCGGTCAAAGATAGACTCAACGCATTAACCCTCCAAGTCCTCCCCCCAGAGCACCGATGGGCGCCCCGCACCAGCCAAGCCCCGCGCCCGCCCTGGGCCGGCGAGCGCGAACAGACGCCTGGACGGAGGGCAGCGTCAGGCGGCCCTCGGGGAGAAGCTCTGCTGAGTCCCGCTGACCTGGGCAGGAAGGACAGGGCTGGCTGTCCTGTTTCAATCGAGGAGAACTTCGGGCTTTCTCTCCCCAAACAGGACATGGATTGTGTATTAAGATGATAAATAATACCAGTTCTTTCCAAAGGCGGCCTACCAGTTGCGTATGACACACGGGAGATTTGGGACGCACCTCGGTGGTCCAGGGGAGAGCTTCAGGCTGCAGACCCCCTGTCCCCGGGGCCTCGGCCTCCTGCCCACGGGATTTAAGAGCACCAAGTGGCATCTGCTCTCAGAGCCGCAGCTCTTCCCGCCACTCAGATTTCTCGTCTGCCTGGCCCTCTCTCCCCGCGTCCCAGCGGAGCTACCGCAAAAGCACCTCCCAGAGCATCACCGAGCGCAGGAGCCTCCCAGGGGAGCAGAGACGCCTGGGACCGGAGCGTCCCCTATAATAAACTCCCTGCACGTCTGGACAGAAGCACCCACACCCCAGCCTCCCGGCCCCAAACCCCTGGAGAATCTCACAGCCCTCGGCCAGCTCACCACCACCTCCTTACACACACACACACACTCCAAAAAGGGAAAGGTTGAGTCCGTTTCCAGGCCTGACTGTCCAAAAACAGGTGAATTTACTAAGCAATTTCAGAGGAAGTAGTGTGAGTCCAACAAGACAGGCAGCGGAGGACAGGCTGGCCCCACGGAAACGGCCATTCATTCTCTTGCTAAAGCAGCGCTGGCTCGGCAGACATTTAGTTAAAGAGGACTGGCTCGCTGCCACTGCCGCTGCACAGGACGGGGCCGCTGTCCAGGGCTGATTCACCGCGCTCCTTCCTGCAGTCATAAATACGTCGCTGCAAACCCAAGCGAGCCTCACCCAGGACTCCGGGCTCCTCTCCTGACGAGCCACACACCCCTCAGGGCCGAGCCGGACAGACGTCGCGTGGTCTGCGTGAAGCACCCAGCCTCGGCCTCTGCCTGGACAGAGATCTAGTTCCCAGGCTCTGTCATCTCCCGTCCCCCAGGGAGACCGAGCGAGGGTCACACGATCCATCCCGGTGGTGCCAAGTATTAAGGCCTCGCCTGCTCACACGCACCGCCTGGGCTGCAGATGGCAGGCACCCCTGCAGGAGTCCGGGTGCCCCCTGGCCACCACGCACAGCCCTCCGCCATCTCTCTTCCCAGGGGTGAGTCTTAGGTATCTGTGGCGGCTTCAGAAGTCAGCGAAAGACTGCAGCAGAGAGGGCCTGAACATCACAGCAAACTGCACCGACGGAACATTTACCACTCTAATCTGCTGCTACCCGGCATTTATTTGCCCTCACCGTGTGCCGACGATCTGAAAACATGTTGTTGATTAATAAACAGTAATTAAGCCTCACCACCTAATCCAGAGACCGGCTAGGTGCTGGGATTCCCTCTCACAGGAGGCCCAGTGCGGCCACAGGCTGCAGGCTTTCTCCCCGGGGCTGACTCAGAGATGCCTCACACAGCCCAGCCCCAAACCACAGCGAGGCTCCTCTCCCCTGAGCTGCCCTTGGCTTCTCCATCTTTTCCACCTCCTGGGCCAAGCGGCCCTCGCCCTAGGCCTCTGTGCTCCAGCAAGGTCCCTCTGACCACAGTGACTAAGTGTCCTGACCCAGCATCCAGCAGTACGTGTCCTACTCAAGAGGAAGGTACTTGAAGAAGGCAGCCAAGTATGAGATTCCAGAGCCTGGCGACGCCATCCCTCCCCGGGTGGGTGATGCTTTATTTCATCAGCGCTGTAACGCCGTAGCTGACAGCCTCGCTTCTTGCTGGGCTTTCCTGCCTCGGGATCTTAAAGACATAAGGCAAAGGTATGGCGACCAGCATTGCGGGGACCACGGAGCGCTCAGAATGGGCACCGATTACCCTCAAGGAAGCCTTAGCCCTTCCTACCAGACTTGGGCCATCCTAAACTCGGACACGCACTTCTAGCAGGTCCAAGAGACAGAACGACACTGACAATCCAAAAGTTCTGAAATTCTTTTATATTTAAATAACAGATTATCCCATGATTATTCTCAATTTACAGGCGTACTGAAATTAGCTTTCTAAATATTACAGGTAAGCCCTTTGTATTTTTTCCATGCTGGGTGGAACCCAGGGTCTCACGCAGGCTGGGCAAGAGCTCTACCACTGATTTCTACGTTCCGGGCCAAATCAAAGTATTATCATTAACCATCCACCATTCAAACCCTGCGATGATAAGCAAGGACTGCCCGGGCTAGCTCTCTACACCAGCACCAGCACACAGGAACCCCAAGGAGGTCCCGTCCTGTCTGTGTTACCTTTGTTTATTCACCTGACAACTGGGGATCACGGTTAATATCCACATCTGCAGTGATCATGGCATTCGGTGCACCCTGAAGAACGGTACCACAGTCATGTCACTGAGGAAAGGCAGCTCCGTGCGTCCTCCTCCGATCCCCACTCTTCCAGGACCCTGCACCCAGCACCCCAGTGGGAAGCATCTTCCCAAAGAATAATTTCCAGGGCAGACGGCAGTACCCGGGGAATGCAGGAGACTCAGACCGGACCTCACACACCCCGAGCTCTCGGGATGGAGCCAGAGCCCCGAAGCCGTTGGGCCAGCAGGCAAATCCCCACCCTCCCAGAGGGGGCGCCACAGCAGTGACCCCGGCAGCAGGCCACAGCAGCCCCGCAGCTGCAGAGGCGCGGCCACGGCAGACTCCTCAGGAAGCCCGGTCCGCCAGGGGAACTGCAGAGACCTGCAGGAGCCCACAGGGGGCCACGTGGGTAGAGGCCAGGAAGGGCAGTCACACACCACAGGACTCCCTGTTTCCTTGTGATCGGAGCAGCTCAGAGCCACAAACCCCCAAAATGAATAAACCCCAATGACAGGATTCAAAAGTTTTGACCAAAGCTAACCCTAACTAGGACACTCCTTTATTTAAAAAAAAATAAAATAAATGAAAAAGCTGTGTTTTCATTTCAAGAACGATTGGCAAGTCAGTACCCACAGGTGCCCTCCCGGGATCCCAGCAGACAGCTCGGAGACCCGTCCGGCCCTGGCCAGGAAACTCCACCTTCGCCCTCACGCCTTCTCCCGCCGCTGCAGGTGCGGAGAAGGGGGCGACTGACTACCGCAGGGGACCCTGTGCTCCGGCTCGGCTCGGGGAGCCCCAAGACGGCTCTGAAAAAGCAAGCAGGGCCCAGACACCGTAGAGGGAAAGGCCGAAGCGAGCGAGCGAGCACCCCGCGCTCCGCTGAGCGGGAAACACCTTCCTTCCCGGCCTGCTCCACAGCGCCGGCCCCGCCGGGCGCACAGACACCCACGGACCACAGAGACCCATCGCGGGGGTGGAGAACTTGAATTCTGACGCTTCGGCAGTGCCCAGTTCTCTTCCACTATCAGCGCCTCAAAAACAAAACAAAAACCAACTCGGGCAGGAAGGCGCCGCCGCCGCAGCGGGCAGCACATGCTCGGCGCTGCGTGGAGCGCACTTCTGACGGAGGGGCGGCCCCGGTGGGTCCACGCGCACCCCGGAGAGAAGGGCCCCCCGGCACCCGAGACGCCCTCGGGGGACACGCGCCCGGGGACGCACGCGCGCTCGGCGCCCTGCCCACACGTGCCCAGCGCTGCGAGATTCCGCCCTCCTTCCCCCACCGCGGCGCGGCTCCCAAGCCCATCCCGCACCCGGGGCGCGGGTGTCAGTCCGGCGTGAACACCCGACCGCGGGGCAGAATCGCGAACGACCGCGTCTCCGGTTCGCACAGCGCGGCCGGGCACACGGTGAACAGACGCACAGTCAGCGGCGACCACCGCGCTCAACCCACAGTCACGCGGGGAGAGGAGGCGGCGCGCGGGCGGCCGGGGAAGTGGGAGCCGCCCGCCCGCCCCCGCGTGGGCCGCCCTCCGAGAGCCGGCGCTGCCCTCCCCGGGAGGGGCCCGCGGCGCCGAGAACGGGACAATGAGGACGCGCGCGGCGACCAGCCGGTCCCTGCCGCGGTGGCAGCGGGGGCCGAGCCCAGGCGCAGCCGCGGCCGCCGCGCAACCTCCACCCTCCGCCCCCGGCGCCCACGTACGTTCCGAGGGTCTCCTTGAACTCGAAGATCTTCTTGATGTCCTCGGCTTGCTTCTTCCAGGAGGAGCTGCCCTCGCCGGTCTCACGGGCCATGGCAGCCGGCGCGGCGGGGGCGCGCGGCGAGGGGGCGCGGGGCGCGGGGGCGCGCGGAGGGCTGGGGAGGGGCTCCGGGGCCGGCGCGGGGCGCGGGGCGCGGGGCGCGGGGGCGCAGCGCTGCCGCCCGCAGTTTCCTCTCTCGCTCGCGCCGCCGCGCCGCGCCGCGCTGCGCTGCCTCCGGCTCGCACTGGTGCCGGCTCGGCGCGGACTTCCTGCCGCCGCCGCTCCCGGCTCCTGCGCCTGCCAGCCTCACTTTCTGCTACTTTCTTGTCGCCTGCGCCTCCCCGCGCCCGCCTCCTCCGCGCCTCCCGCCTCCCGCGCCCGCCCCCCGCGGCCGCCCTGGGGATGTCCTGCTCCCCGCCCGCCCGAGCTCTCCGCGCACGGGGGCGCAGCCCGGCCACCTCGCCACGCCTCGCGGCGGCCGCGCGCCCGGAACCCGCGAGGGCAGGTGCAGTCGGAGCAGGTGCGGACGCCGGGCCGGGAGCCCGGGCGGGGGGCGGCGACTGCGGCTCGGCGGGGCCCGGGCTTCCCCTCCGGCGGGAGGGACGCCTCTGCTGGAAGCGCCGCGGGGGCGGGGGACGCGCGGCTGCCGGATGCGGGGCTCTGGGCGGGGCGCCGCCGAGTCTCGGGGACCGGCCGGGCTGGGGGAGCCGGTCGTTATGGCGACGGGCCGCGGCGGAGCCGGGGTAGGTGGGCGTGGACGCGGGTCTTAGCCCCGGGCCCGCGCGAGCGCGCCCGGAGCGCGGACTCGGCGGCTGGACCTAATTCGCATTGCACCAAAATGGGCCTCGCGTCAGCTTCGGGACCGCCGGGAGACAGCGTGGGAGACCTGCGGCCGAGCACGCGCAGGGCGCGCCAGCCCCCGCCTCGCGCCCCGGCAGCTGCACCCCGGGCCGGCCCCCGCTGGGTCCCCCGTCCTCCTCTCACCTCCTGGAGGCTCGAAAGTCGGTGTCTGCCCAGCACCGGGGTTGCCTCTCCTTAGCGCCCCCGCAGTTCGGTTTGTGGGGTACCCGGCAGGAAATGAACCCCAAGAACCCTATGGGCTGCGAAGACCCCCAAGAATTCTCTCCACCTCGCGTCCCCTGGCAAAACCTTACCCCCTCCCTCCCTTCCCCCGCGCCCTCGGGACCTCTTGATCGGAAAATTTGAGTTTTCCTTTGTATCAAGACTTCCTTTCCCTTACGGCTCCCGTGCCGAGTTGGGTAAACAGCCTTGTCTCCTGACTGGGGACACCTGTCCCATTTTCCCAGGACTGTTCCAGTTTCACTGTAAGAGAGGAAGCGAAAATCCTGCTTTCGGGACAGCACACTTCACCGAGCACCTCCGCCTGTCTCTGGCCGGCCGCTGCGGGCTGGCTGCCCTCCCGGGCCCCTGGTTGACCCCTCCCAGGTCAGGGGCCCCGCGCCCCCACTCCCGCGCCGTTCCCAGCTCTCCAGGACCCAGCCCTGGACTCTCCTCTGAGAGGAGCGCGTCGGCGTGGAGCCGCACACCGTGTCAGGACTGGGGCGTGTCCCAAGAAGCCCAAGTTAGGTGGCCGGCGTGACAGGGCGCTCACACGCGTGCCGACGGCACCGGTCACGCACGCGGGCTGTGGTGTAGGGGCGCGCGCCCCGTCACTCCCAGGGCCACAAGAGAATAAGGAGACAACGACAGACACCAGAGAAAATGATGCGGCCGGAGACGTGGTAAACATGAAACGGGAGTGTGCCATTTTACAGTATTTTTTATAGGTAGGAGTGCGTCCTAACATGATGATCAAAAGTTCCGTACGGGGGCCGGAGGGTTAGCTCAGTGGTTCCGGCGCCTGCCTCGCAAGCGTAAGGACCTGAGTTCGATCCCCGGTTACCACATATAATGCTGGGCGTGGTGGCTCACGCCTGTAATCCCAGCACTCGGGAGGCAGAGACAGGAGGATTGCTGAGTTCGCGGAGGCTTGCCTGGGCACCATAGTGAGCTCAGGACCAGCCTGAACTACAAAGCAAGACCCTGTCTCCAAAAAGCAAAAAAAAAAAAAAAAAGTTCCGTACGGTAGTCATCACTGAGCATCACGATCGAGTGTTATGTACCGTGCACAACGGTACACGCAATGCCTCTGGAAGCTCTGTGGGTCCGTGACAGCACACCAGCACGGACACGTGAGTAAGGACTTGTGCTGTGGCCTTGGACACCCGCGAGGGCACTAGGCCCGAGCCGGCCTCTCCTGGACCCCTCAGGCCGTTACTGTGCCTGACCGCGCCTGCTATTAGGGACACAAACTCCTCCCAGGGTCCCTTCGGGGCAGACGGTGTGGACTCCGGGCAGCCTGGCTCGGCGCGGGGCTGTCCCGTCCGAGGCCCACAGTGAGCACCGCGCAGTGACACCTCTCGTTCCTGCCTTCGGCGGTGCGGTACCGAGTGGAGGCAGAGCCAGCGACGTCCCAGCGGACACTCTCCCGTGACCTCCCTCCCTCGGCAGCATCCTGTCGTTTCCTTTCTCCCACTCTGCTTCCTTCTCTAGTCCTTCCCCTCTCTTTTACCCCCACGCTTGTGTAAGGCGCGTCCTTCCTGCCCCTGGACACACGAGCCGGCTCTTCGCTCAGAGCTCCGTGTTTCCTCACATCCACCCTTTCCCTCCCGCCCTCCTGTCCCTCTCTCTACCAAAAAGACACAGCTGTACCCAAGCAGGAAGTGGAAGGGAACAGGGCTGACAGGGGACCCTCCTCAGTCGTGTGGCTTTTCCTACCAGGCTGTAGGCCCCGGTCCGTGTCTGTTCTCCCCACCGAACCCCAGCACGTGCCCACGTAATTGACACATAGCGACTGTTCCGTCACGGTGTGTTGGATAAAGGGGTCAAGTGCGGCGAGACACACCTGTGATCTCATGCTGCTTGGCAGGCTGAGGCAGGAAGATGCTAAATCTGAGGCCAGCCTGCACAATTCAGTGAGACTTTCTCTCCACATTTAGAAACCTCTGCAATGCAGCTCACTGGTAGAGCCCTTGCCCGGTAGCCCTGCGGGAGCCCTCACTTCCGCCCCCAGTACCACTGAGGGAGGGAAGAAGGAATTAGGATCAGACACTTTCTATACTGGCAGAAACGCTATAGAGAGCTTGTTCTCCTTTCCAGTGATGTTCATCCAACATTACCAAGCCGTTCCCAGCTGGACTAGAAAAACACAACTTGTGATGGGAGTTTGGAGGTATTAGGCTGAGAGGAATGGATCCGAAGTGCCAGAGGGAGGTCCGCCCCGGCTGTGCCGGGTCTTCTCCCTGCCAGTCTCCATGGGACAGAAGAGCTCCGGGTCAGGCCCGCTGGTGCATGCCTGTAACCCCAGGACCTGGCAGGCTGAGTCTGAGGCCGCCTTGGGCTACACAGTAAGTTCAAGACCAGCCTGAACTTCCGAGCGGGACCCTGTCTCAGTCATCGATCAGTGCTCTCGTCTGGAAAGTTCAGCAAGGAAACAAAGCGTCACACGTGCCTCCCCACGCGTGGTTAAACCTTTGCCCTGGGCACCTCCCACTTCGGGGTGGAAAGCCCTGCCTAGGTAACTGACCAGCCCCTCCTCCGGCTTGCCACGCGGAGAATGGACTGTGATAACTCCCGAGCTCCTCCTGCATTCCATCCTTAACTCCACCGCCCAATGAGTTGTTACCTGTCAGTCAAAAGCTGTCTGTTCCCCAACAATCCTACTCTGAAAACCTCTCCCGGACATTGTGGATTCCTAAGGCTTAGGCTCTGCTACAGTTTAAATGTTAAGTGTCCCCGAAGACACCATGGAAAGCTTGGTCTCTAGTATTGCACTCTAGTACTGGAACCTTTAAGGGGTAAGGCCTGCATTAGAGAAACGCAAGTTAAAACAACACTGAGGATCTGTCTCATTCCAGAAAGAATAGCTGTTACCAGGAAATCAAATAATAACAAATGTCACCAAGGGGGAGGGCGTGGTAGAAATGTACACTAGTATAACCACTATGGAAATCAGTACGGAGATGCCTCCAGATACTAGAGATTCCATTTGACCCACCTAAGTTTCTTTCCAAAAGAGTTGAAGACATCACAGTACAATGACCATGCACAGGCATGTTGACAGCAGCACAACTCATAATCGCTAAATCTTGGAAGTAGCCTGTATGTCCATCAGCAGATGAATGAATAAAGAAAATGTGGTCGTTATACACAATAAGGTACTATTCAGCCATAAAGGATAAATTTGAGTCATGTGTAGTAGAATGAATGCACCTTGAAACCATCATGTTAAATGAAATAACATCAGACCACAGGCTTAACTATTACACGGTTTGTTTTATATAAGAAACTCAAAATACAAATAAAGAACAAAATTAAAAGATAGATAGGGGCCGGAGATTTAGCCCAGTTGGTTCTGGCACCTGCCTACCAAGCGCAAGGTTCCTGGTTCGATCTCCAGTAACCACATACAATACCAGGCGTGGTGACTCACGCCCACCAGCAATCAGTACCACACCCCACAAAGCGAGACCCTGTCTCAAAAAAAAAAAAAGGATAGATAATGAGACACGGATACAGGGAGACAGATCTTTTGCAATTTGGTAGGGGCCCGAGAGGGGGGAAAAAGGATGAAAAGAGGATGAAGATATGTCCATGCACCTGCACCCCATGACAAATGTCATCCTTAACTCACCGTGAACTTATATGAATAAAAACCAAAACTTTGGGCCAGAGATTTAGCTCAGTGGTTCCAGCGCCTGCCTCACAAGCGCAAGGCCCTGAGTTCGATCCCAGTAACCACATACAATGCTGGGCGTGGTGACTCACGCCCACCAGCCGTCAATACCACATACCACAGTGCTGGGCGTGGTGGCTCACTCCTGTCATCCCAACACTCGGGAGGCAGAGGCAGGAGGATTGCTGAGTTCGAGGCTTGCCTGGGCTACATAGTGAGCTCAGGGCCAGCCTGAACTACAAAGCGAGACCCTGTCTCAAACAAACAAAAAAAAAAACTTTATAAAAAGAGGTGGAGGGCCGGAGGGTTAGCTCAGTGGTTCCGGCGCCTGCCTCGCAAGCATAAGGACCTGAGTTCGATCCCCGGTTACCACATATAATGCTGGGCGTGGTGGCTCACGCCTGTAATCCCAGCACTCGGGAGGCAGAGATGGGAGGATTGCTGAGTTCGCGGCGGCTTGCCTGGGCACCATAGTGAGCTCAGGGCCAGCCT
>PVIC010045555.1:0-14587 GCA_004025085.1 Thryonomys swinderianus
AAAAGAGCATGTATAAGGGGGGAGGAGGGGGGAGTGGGTAGGGATATGGGTAAAAATGATAATTAACTTGTGGCATATACTGGTACAAATTTCCCAATGTTATATGTGATTTTGAGATGTATATAAATTGTACCAATAAAGAATTCAATTAAAAAAAAAGGGGCTTTGACTAAATGTAGGTACCTGGTCAGTGTGAAAACTTCACCTTGTAAAGAGGGAAGCACTTACTGATCAGGGAGAATTGATGTGGGCTTCAGTGTCACACAGCTGCGGAGGTCAGTCATTGTGTGCTCCTTGGGCAAGCTTCTTCCCTGGCTGCTCAGCTCATTAGTATGCAGCTGGAAAATGCCAGCGCAGAGCATGTATGCCAAGGCTGGCAAAGAAACAACTCCGGAGAGATCTAAGCTCCCTGGCTATACATGTCTGCATAATGTTTAAAGAACGTAGCTATTCACAGCAGAATATAGACCCCAGTTTTCTTTCAGTGAAACAGTCCACATAACCCCTGTGTCTACGGTGATGAGAAAATGATTTTATTTAATTTTTTTGAGACAGGGTCTCGCTTTGTAGTTCAGGCTGGCCCTGAGCTCACTATGTAGCCCAGGCAAACCTCAAACTCAACCATCCTCCTGTCTCTGCCTCCGAGTGCTGGGATTACAGGCGTGAGCCACCACCCCAGGCACTGTGGTATGTGGTATTGATTGCTGGTGGGTGTGAGTCTCCACATCCAGCACTGTATGTGGTTACTGGGATCGAATTCAAGACCTTGCGCTTGCGAGGCAGGCGGCAGAACCACTGAGCTAAATCTCCGGCCCAAGAAAATGATTTTGAAAATATCTGCAGAATGACACCAATGCCTTGGTCCAGAAATGCTAGTACAAGCTTTCATTTTCCCAGGCGTACAGTTTATTCCTTAATCAGAGTGGATTAGTGAGCTTGGGATTATAACATCAGACTGAGAAGGCCTAGGTCCTGGGCTTCTACTTGCATTGGACATGCCATGACAATTTCTCTGGAGAGGAGGGGAAGCTGAAGATAGTGGCTGTTATTAAAAGATTTAAATTCTCAAAACCAATTTTTCTTCATTTATCTGTATATTTTGAGAAAAATATTAGCCTTTTTTGACTTCCTATCATTAACAATAACAGTTATTATGTTCCAAGTGTTATCATATATCAGGCTGCTAAAAGGTCTTCTGCACATTTTCCACTTAACCCTCACAAAGCCTATGGGGACAGTATTATCATGGACATTTTACAGATAAAGAAAGAGCCATTGCAGAGGTGAAGACTCTTTGGTATATATTTTACAGTTAATAAGTGGCAAAATCATACTAAATCCCAAGTGTTTATCTGTCCTGATATCCCAATGATCTTCATTTTACAGATTCACCTCACTGTCTAAATTGTTCACATTTTCCTTAATATTTACACATCTTTGCATTCATGAAAAATATATTTGTTTGAATTTGGCCAAGTTTAAACATCCAGGCCTGGCCACCTAAATTGCTATAGTTTGTTGGGAGTAGCAGGAAGACACTAATTGAAATGACTCAGAATTACCTACTGCAATCCATTGGATTGACTTCGTACGACCATGGTTTTATTTTTGAAGACCATTTTTCATTAACCTTTTACAGTCTAACTTGCATGGTTTCAACTAAAGAATGGATTCAATTATGACTTGTCATCCTTTATTTCATGTCTTTATAGAGTGATTTTAATTTTTCTGCCTTACAAAGAGATAAGGATATAATATTTTTAGAGGAGGCTAACTCAATTCTGTTTTAGAAATAAGAGGATAATAAAATGGGAATTAGTAAAGGCTGAGGCTCTCATTGAAACAATAAGCAAATAAATTCCTATTTAATAGGAATGAAACTAGCCTTAATTAGCCTAGTTCATGACTAGGTTATTTTTATCAAATTTATCCTCTATTTTGCCAGTGGCATTTTTAGAGATGCTATCAGTGAAAAAATTGAATTATAAAACTAACACTGGGATGTTACAAATTGATATGTAGAAATTATTCCACTCATTCCAAGAATACGAAATGCTTCTGTGGGTCCAGCATTATTTTAGGCACCAAGGTTACACTAGTAAATAAAACAGAACAGAAAAGTCCTTATCTTAATGGGACATATGCCTGATGCTGAAGACAGGCATAGATAGATGACAGATAGATAGATAGATAGATAGATAGATAGATAGATAGATAGATAGATAGATAGATGATAGATACTAACATTAAATACTTGGTAAAAGAAGTAAGGCATGTTTTTGAGGTGAGGAAGAGGAGAGAGGGGTAAAGAGACCAAAAATTATCAAGATATGTTTATCCATGTATTCATCAAAATAAACATCACCATTATATATTACAAACATGTCCTATAGAAAAATAAATGTGAAGGAAAATGATTGTGAATATCAAAGGTGGGAGTCATACTCTGCAGAGTAGTTTGGTCTTTTACATGCCTGGAACTTATTGGGCACACCTTCTATAGAGAAATGTATCTACCTCCCATCTTCCTGAATCTGAGTTAGTCTTCATGACTTGCTTGTAATCAACACAATTCAAGAACCATAAAGCTGTGTGGTTTTTGAGCTAAGGTCACAAAAGCCAGCACAGCTTTTTCCTAAATGCATCTTTGGAGGTGGTAGAGCCCATCTCACTCTTGGGAAATCAACAGTTTAGAAATTTCGTGAATTTGAATATATTATAGGTGATTTCTTCTTGACTGGAGCAGGAACAGTTGGTCTTCAGCTACTTGAAATAATAGTGTGATGACTACCTGTTCCTGTCTATTCATTTTCCCATAGGTGGAGATCCTGGGAGCAGAGGATGAAGAGAACCCAAGTAGGAAAGACGTAGTTAGGTCCTGGCAGAAACTTGGGCTTTATACTCATTTCATCATATTTTATTAAAACTCAGAACTTTCTCTACATGTCCAGAAGTCTCCTCCATATTCATAGTGATTTGTTTCATTCTCCCAATACAGAGGTATCACTTCAAAGAAGTTAGGTCCCAGTGTCACATTTTTCTTTCCACATAGAGCCAAGAAAACAGAATTTTCTCTATATTTAAGAGTTTAAAAGAGGAAATGAGAAGTCTCAAAAATCTTTGAAAGTGCTAGAGAAGTCAGGTGCAAGGAAGCGACCTGCAAAAATCATAGGAGAAAGCTTCCAAACGGTTGCTTCTTTTTTAAAAATTGATTTTATTGGTACATTTTATCTATACATTATAAGGACTAACTTGCGAGCTGTGGCATCTCAGTTTGTGAAAGATGTCAACAATCACCTTCATCTGTGGCGGCACGGGGAGGAGTTCTTCAGAGGTGTCCTTGAAATTCTGTGTATTTTGCTTTGTTCATACGTCTCCCCAACCTTAACCAGTGCTTCCTGTTGTGAGACTCAACCGGGAGGGCAAAAACCATTGGGGAACTGTGGCAATACAATTCTCAATATCTTTTCTGCATTGCCTTAGAAGAAAAGAAGAGGGTAAGTGATGAAGACAGGGTCAAAACAGATAAAATAGCCCACTTGCTCTATATACCCTTCATGATGTTTAGATGAGATGATGTGTATAAAATATTGGTGAAACCTGCACTAGAATAAATGCTATCAATTTTAACTATTAGTATAGTATTATTGGCATCGGTATTCCTGGGGAAGAATGTACTCTTATTATGTTCTGATTTCTACTTCTTTACTTAGAATTCTTTTCCAGAAACTCATATTACTTCTCTGTTAGAATTATGCATTTCTCCTCAGCCAGAGTGAAGCTATTTTTTGAAAGATGATTATGAGGTGCAAATATACAAGGAATGATCAAACTACATGGTGAAAGTTTCAATTTAAAAATTGATTACAGAAAAGACAAGTGCCATTAATCTTCCTCAGAATAGTCCCCTTTGTGTTAAACAAACTTCCATAATTCTTGCCACTCTCTGAAGCAGTTTTGCATATCTCCTTTCCTGAGTGTCTTTACAGGGTGTGATCAAAAATTCAGTGAATGCACCTGCTGAGTGCCAGCCAATAAGCAGGCAGGCTCATAAAATTTTCAGTGCAATTTCACTTGCCTCAACCACTGAATGTGACGCCATGCAACTCCTGACTTTTTCCCAAAGTCAAAATGACCACGAAAGGTAAACATTCTGAATCAGTTAGGATTTTGAGGCAGTCATGACAGGGCAACTAAAGACATTCTCAGAAGACAACCTTCATTACGGCTTCACAAAGTGGCAGGAAGGGAGGCATAAGCGTGTTTCAGGGGAGGGGGTTCTTTTTAGGGGAACTGAACAGCAATGTGTCTTTTGCTGTAATAAATCTTTAAACACATTAAACCTTTAGCATATTTTTGACAACACCTGAATATACATGAATTAAATGTCACTCCTGTTGGAAGTGAAGGCACCATCACCCAAATCTCTAGGCTGAGACAGTTTGAATGCACATACTAACATCAACTGAGGAAGATCAATTTGAGTCTACAGAAAAGAGGAGCAGTTGGAAAATTATAACTGGAAAACTGGAATATTGCTTTATTAACATAGAGAATATTTTCTAGATCACTTTTAAATCAGCACATGCATATTTCATATAAATTATTTAAACTATATGAAACTATTTCTTAGTTGGGGAAATTAAAGAATCACAAGTAAGTTTTAATTTTTGATTATACAGGAGATTATAATAAGATAATACATCATCTGTTGGAAACTGAGCAGCTTCTTATGGTTGAAAATATGGTTTATATTTTTTCCATTTGGGTGAGATACTGACTAATTGTGGCCTTAATTGGATCTTTCAGAATGCTTCAGTGACCACCTTGTACATAATTTAAAAATTTTCACATAATCAAGCTTTGCACCAGAACCGTTTTCTCTCAGCGCTAACAAGGGCACGATTTGACATTTGGTTTGGAGAATAAGACCAGAATGGTTAATGGTGAATGCTGGCACTTTTGCTCTTTTGAATCATTATGTTATTTTTCAAGTATTCATAGCAATTCTAAGAGAAAAGGAGAAAGCTTGGAAGCTAGAGGAAAGTATCTGAAAGAGGGGTTTTGTTTTTTACTTAGGACAGTCACTCACAGAAATGTTTTGCGTCTTTAATGGGTGGCAGAGATGGGTAGATCTTGTGGGTCTCCTGGGATGGAAAACCTTCAGTGCTCTTTCCCATCATCCAAACTGTTTGAAGGTAGGCTTAAATATTATATTCTGTCAGATAGCCAAAATCACTTTGATGTTACTTCTCCATGCTGAAAAAAAAAAATCTCTATTTGATACCATGCAAAGAACGAAGGTATTGCAAAGTGCTGCACCTCGTAAAAACTGGTGTGAAAATGGTGGGATAGCAGCTCTCATTCCAGTACATAATCAGCACTTGGGGAGAATGATACGCATTCTAAGTTGCTTCTGTTTAGTTCAACTGATTTCACAAATATCTCTTTCAGGTTGGTGGTTATTCTAGAAAGAAGGAAGGCATTATCTGGGGACATGGGTGGACTTGCAAAAGGCTTCAACTGCTTGCAAGTGATCATTTTTACAGCCTGGGTCACAGGTGCTTGTGTGATCTTCATTTATGTCAGTTTTTTTCTTGTACATTGATGTATGTATTAGTTAGCTTTTCATTGCTAGGAAATAATATCCGATTTAAAGTTCATAGTTTCATAGGTTTCAATCCATGTTTGGCAAGCTGCAAGACGGGAACATCATGGTGAAATAACATGGGGAAGGAAAGTTGTTCAGCTTATGGTGTCTGGGAAGCAGAGCAGGAGTATAGTGTCCGAGGGAGGAGGCAGAGACAACATATAGCACTCAAAGTACTTCTCTCATGACCAACCAGAAACACTCAGAATTGTCCATTGCTAAACCCCCTGGTAATTCTCAAGCCAGTCAATTTTACAATTCAGTTTGACTGTCACAGTGTCCCATTGCTCCAACATCATTTGTCTAAAAATCTACATGTTATTATTCCTTTGAATTATGTTTGTTCTTCTTTTTCTAGAGACAAAGTTAGGTAGATTGTTGTGTTTCTAACTTTAGATTCTCTTTCTGTAACAATGTTCTATGTTTCTTCTTTTCTGCAAGCAATCTTGCTTATGGCTGTTATAAAGTGAGGCTTCCTATCAGGTAGCGTAGTTTCCCTCAAAACGTTTTCAAGATTTGCTTCACTAAGATTCGCTTGTGTGTTTCCAAATTAATTTGAGAATAATCTTATATGTATACAGAGACATTTACTGAGCTTTTAATAGGAGTTGCTATAAACCTATAGATAAATGTAGGCAGAACTGACATCTCTACTATTTTACCTTCCAATCCATGGATGTGGTTATTTTTTATGTCAAATTTTTGAGGGAAATATTTACAAGCTAAGATTTCATATCCAGTTATGCATTAGGATAAAAAAAAACAGTTTTACAACCTAAAAAGTCTCAAGAATATTTATTGCCTGTAGCCCATTTCTCAAGATGTAGCTATAGGCTATGATCCAATGAAATGAAAGAAAAGCAGAATTAGTCTCCAGCAAATGGAACATCTAACATGGAAAAAAGTAGGGAGAGTCCCAGTATAAAAATGAGCGGAGGACCAGAGATTTAGCTCAGAGCTTCCGGCGCCTGCCTCGCAAGTGCAGGGTCCTGGGTTCGATCCCGGTAACCACATACAACAATGCTGGGCGTGGTGATTCAACGCCCACCAACAATCAACCAGCAATCAGCACCACATACCACAGTGCCAGGCGTGGTAGCTCACGCCTGTAATCCCAGCACTCGGAAGGCAGAGACAGGCGGATTGCTGAGTTCGAAGCTTGCCTGGGCTACATAGTGAGCTCAGAGCCAGCCTGAACTACAAAGAGAGACCCTGTCTCAAAAAAAAAAAAAAAAAAAAAGAGCAGATATCCCAGCATGCTATCTATGCTCCCAAAGTGGCAGGCACCTGCTCAGATCAACTCAGACTATACCAGAATCAATTTCTTTAAAGTTGATAAATTCATAGAATGATTTTTTCACCTGAATGTATTGAGGTGTGAATTACATAATTTAAAGGGACTTTTTTATTTGAATTAATAATAATTGGGAAAAACAAAGCAAGATAAAAACTAGGGCATCAGTATTTCCAAAGGGAAAATTGGCATGAAAAGCATACCACACTGTATTTACAAAATTATGTAGCAAAAATCCTTTTTATAACTATAGTATAAACACTGTCATGATCTAAAAAATGAAAATGCTTTATATTAAAAAGGGGAAAAAGAAACAGGAAGTGTGCAAGGTGTAGTAGCTATAGGGCATGAGAATACATAGAATAAAATGGGATAGTAAATCAATAAGTGAAACAAAAAATAAACATATTTAGATGCATGGTGGTAAATTCTGGAAGAATCAGGAAATGTGATGCTTTCAGCTTTGTTCTTCTTGCTCAAAATTTCTCTGGCTACTTCAAATTCCAAATTCAAATTCCATATTAATTTCAGTAAGTTCTATATTTCTTTTAAAAACAAGTCATTGGGATTTTGATATATAGTGATTGCATTCAATTTTCACATTGTTTGGGTAGTGTGGGCATTTTAATGATATTATTTCTTGCAATCCATAAACACAGCGTATCTTTCCATTTATTCCTGTCTTCTCTAATGTTTTCATCAATATTTCATAGCTTTCAACATTTTCAACAACATGGATGAAGCTGGAGGACATTATACTGAATGAAACATGCCAGACACAGAAGAAAAAATATTGTATGACCCCATTTATATGAGGGATCTAAATGAATAAAACTTGTAGAAGTAGAGTAGAATGGTAGTTGCTAGAGTCCAAGGGGTTCAAAGTTTCAGTTATATAAGACAAATATTTCCTGGAGGTCTTCCACATACCATAGCATCTATACCTAACAATTCTGTACTACATAGTTAAATTTTTCTTAGTGGATAGATATTATCCCAATAGTTTTTTTTAATAACAAATTTAAAAACTAAATAAATGGGAGGAAACTTTTGGATGGGATGGATATGTTTATAGCACTGACTGTGGAATTTAATTTTTTTCTTACTTATCTAATTGTATACTTTAAGTATGTGTATCTTTTAAAAATGTCACTCATATGTCAATAACATGTTTTCTTTCCAAAGCAGAGAATGCATATCATTTTCCATTTGACGCTAAAAGATATAAGGAACATGTAATAGTATATTTTTACACTAAAGAGCTAGAGATTTCACTGTTACTATTCCTAGTACATTGACAGTTTTCATTAGAACCTAAATAATATTGTTTATCTGATTAAAATTAGTGTATGCATAATCATAACTCTGTACATAATTATGGGATATTATGTGAAGTTTTTGTATACTGTATAATTTTTAAAACAGGTTCAACATATCTATGTCTTAATATATTTATCACTTATTCATAGTGGAATATTGCAAATTTACTTTGTATGTTTAAAAATGTATATATAGCACATTAACATTAGTAATTCTTATGCCTATCTAATTATAACTTAGTAAACACCAATCAAAATTATCTCAGCTCTACCCTCCTTGCCCAACAGTCTTCAGTCTCTACTAATGACCATTCTAGCCTCAATTTCTAAGTGATCAGGTTTTCAACATTGTACATGAGTCCGATCATGTGTTACTTGCCGCCCTCTTGCACTGAAGATAACAATCTCCAATTTCATACATGTTGCAATTTAGAGGATTTCATTCTTTTCTTACACTGAGTACTGTTTAGTTACACATACGTACTACATTTTCTTTACCCATTCAGCAGCTGATGGACTTGTAGGCTGCTTCGATTTCTTGGCTGTTGTGAATATTGCTGTAATAAATGTAGGTGTACAGTTGTATGTTCAACATATTGGTTTCAGTTCCTTTGCGATACACAGTGGTGAGATTGCTTGGTCTAACAGTAGCTCTATTTCTCGTTTGGGGAGGCAGCTTCATATGGTTTTGGGGAGCGGCTATCCTAATTTACAATCTCTCCAATTTTGCGCAAGAGTGCCTTCTTCTCCACACCCTCCCTGACACATATTATCTGCAACCTTTTTGATAGTCGCCATTATCATGGAGGTGAGGTGATAGCTCTGTGGTTTTGATTTGGATTTCCCTAAGAGTGATGCTGACCTATTGGCCTCTCTATGTCATCTTTTCAGAAATGTTTATTTAAAGTGATTGCTTATTTGTAATTGTTTTTTTGGGGGGGTGTTTTGCAATTGAGTTTTTAAACTTCTTTTATGTGGTGGATATTAATTCCTTGTTAGATACATAGTCTGCACATGTTTTTCCATTCTCTGTGTTGTCTCTATACTCTTTTGGTCATTTCTTTGTTGTACAGGACCTTCTTTACTTTGATATTTGTAATCCCATTTGTCCTGTTTTTGTTTCTATTTTCTGTGCTTTTGGGCTCCTGCCTATTCCAGTGGCCAGAAGCATTTCCACTATGTTCTGCTCCTGTAGTTTTGTAGTTTCAGGTCTAACATTCATTTTGAGTTGACTGTTTGTAACCGTTGGGAGATGTGGAGCTAGTTCCATTGTTCTGTACATAGACGTCCATTTTCCAAGCAGCATCTACAGAACAAACTGTTCTTTCCCCAGTGTATATGCTTAGCACTTATGCTCATACTCAGTCGGCCATAGACACACAGGTTTACTTCTAGGTCCTCTAATCCATTTCTCTTTGTAAGTGCCTGTTTTACTCCAATAGCATGTTATTTTGGTTACTAGCTCTTTTTAGTATATAATAAAGCCTTCTACTTTTTTTCTTTTTTTAATCCAACCTTTGGCTATTTGTGTGTGTGTATGTATGTTGTTCTGTACAAATTTTAGGATTTTTTTTCTATTATAGGAAGAAAGTTATTGATATTTTGACAATGATTCATTGAATCAAGATCATATTGGGTAGTATGGATATTATATGAATATTGTTACTGTCAGTACATGTTCATGGAATGTTGTAAGTAATAACTCCTTTCTCAAGCAATGAAAATCCACACCTTAACAAAGTAAAATAAAAATCAGTCAAAGGGGGTGAAAATTGCTTTGGGAAGAGAAAATGGGGATTAAATCTGGAGAGTAAGTTTCATGATTCTAAAGTATATGAGTTGACAATAAATTTGGCAATATTTTGGAAGTATAAATATACCCTGTTGATAGTGTTGGAATTGAACACTTTTGGTGGTGTCCCTGCAAGGGCTATGTGGCTGGTTTTATTTAATGGGACACTAGCTGACTAGAAAAAAGATTTACGTGTCTCTATTTCTGTCTTGAGCTCTGGCTGTTGGTTATTTCCTTTATGAATTTTACTTTATTGTGAGCTTATGTTGTTTTTTCTTGCAAGTTCATATGTGTATGAACTCTTTATGGGAATACCTTAAGAATTGGGTAGAAGCTATAGTCTCCTGGGAAATATTTTTAATTTTTTTTCTTCTAGACACTTTTGCACATCATTATTCAAGATAACATTCATTTTACTCTTTTTTTTTTTTTTGAGACAGGGTCTCGCTTTGTAGTTCAGGCTGGCCCTAAGCTCACTATGTAGCCCAGGCAAGCCTCAAACTCAGCAATCCTCCTGCCTCTGCCTCCCGAGTGCTGGGATTTCAGGCGTGAGCCACACACACCTGGCACTGTGGTATCTGGTATTGATTGCTGGTGGGCATGACTCACCACGCCCAGCATTGTATGTGGTTACTGGGGATCGAACTCAGGACCTTGCGCTTGTGAGGCAGGCGCTGGAACCACTGAGGTAAATCTTCAGCCCTCATTTTATTCTTTGAATCATATTTTTTTTCCATTCAGAACATATAAACGAGGGCCCAAAGCATATCTTAGGGAAAATTTTCTTTCCAGCTCTAACCAGATCCAAAACTTAGGAGTGGAATATGTTCCTTGTTATCCTTTGTGCATTAGATTTACAAAGTAATGCTTGAGGGATGGGGATTTAGCTCAAGTGGTACCGTGCCAACCTTAGGTGCACAAGGGCCCAAGTTTGATCCCCAGTACCGCAAATAATAATAATAATAATAATAATAATAATAATAATAATAATAATAATGTTTGAAAACCAGAACATTCAGTGATATCCAGAATGACTCTATATATTTCATGAACCATCAATTAAGCTATCTGCCTTGAGTGGCTGAAATTTTTATGGCAAACATAGTTTGAGAATTTTCTCACATTTATTTGTTTTTAACCCTAAGAATATTTAAACTACTTTCTTGCTGACACACTTGAATATTTTCAAAGATTTAAAATGTATATTTCATTTATTTGTGCTTATTTTATTGCTAAGATGTTTTTCTTGGTATTTATTGTGTTTCGGACTATTTTTCAGAAAAAGAAATCCAAAGAAAGCACGTGTAGGCATTAATGTGATCTAAATCAATACCCTAAAACAGAATTAATAGCATTAGCCCCTTCTTTCAAGCTTCTAATTCCTGAGAAAATTTGAGAAATGTATTGAAATTTTCCAGAGTCAGTTTTTCTAGTACCACAAATAAAACCTTTTCATTATCAAGAGACTTTTCACTAGCGCCTAGCTTTAACAAGTGTTAGAAGCTTCTTTTAGCGAAAAAGCATTCATGTTTATTACCTCTCCAGGTTTTAACCATATCAATTATACAACCAATGTACTTTGGGAGATAATGTTGGACTTCAAACCTGTGGCAGTGGATTCTATAAAGTATATTTCAATGACAGAAACCAGTTTTGTTCATAAAACATTTTGCTTGACTATTAAGAGTATTAAAAAACTCTCTCGAGCTCTGGGTGAGAAAGTACACTTCCCCACACCCTCAGAAAGGACTTATGGCCTCTTACTGCATGCAATAAGGCCTGATGGAAAACATAAATCTGTGAAATGTATAAGTCTGAAGAATGCCTGCATGCTTACATGAAGTTCTTCTTCAGTGATCAATTAATTTCTTAAAATACCTGGCTTTATGCAAAGTGCTGAGTCATCTCACCTTCCCTGATGATGACTTCTGTGCTGTTTTAATGTGCCATATCAAGTCCTGCGGATAGATGAGAGTGGCGACAGCCTGCTTAAAGGCTTGGCACCTGCAGCCTATTCACTTGGGAATAAATCTTAGATTTGTAAGTACTGGCTATATGAACATAAGAAAATTATTTAACTTCTCTGAGGCTCAGAGGTCTAGAATACTTATAGGTTTAAATTATCAGCTTTTAAATAGAATGTAAGCAAATAAGTGCTACATTTCTTCAAATCTACCAATACTGATACATTATCTTGATATTTTTCACACATAGGATACAAAGTTATCAGAAAGGAGAACAATTTTAACTTTGTTTAAATGTTAAGTTTCAAAAGACAGGTAAGATGATTACATCTATATTGTTTGACACTGTCTTATAAACTTTCACGTTAACTACATGTAAGAAAGTTTTTCTGTTTGTCAGTTCTCTCAAGTGCTCCCTCAAGGAGTTATTCACGACGTGTCTGTACACCCCCTAAAATGACTCACAGCTCAAGTGGTGTTGTTCCCAATGTTGGGCAAAAGCACCATACGAATCTCAATAACAGGGTTACCTTCCCAAAGAGACTCTTCCATTACAACAGTGAACATTTTCCAAGTTTGCAAGCTTTTTCTTAACTAAGCACACGTTGTGTGATAGCTTCTGTTATTTGTCCAATAGCAGTTCTTACGAGCCCCTCCTTCTTAGGAGCTATGCCAATATTGGATCACAGCTGTGAGCAATCCGAGTCAAAAAGGAAGATAATTAATTGGGGGAACCAAGTCATGGTGCACTGGATGCCTGCCAGGGAATTGATGAAGGACTTGGTTTAATATCTTAAAGTAATACTGTTGTCTAATGCTTACAAACCCAAGGTATAAAATATGTAAAATATGATATATTCCATGACTTTGGTGATCCCTTGCAGGCCAAAAAAGATATTAACAATTGTTTAAGGAGACTTTATTCAGCATGATGCACTCAATATAGCAGGTGTGACATTCCTCTGGGAGATAACTCCAGGGAAAATTAGATTTGGACCTTACTTGATAATACATACTAATTGACTCTTTAGATTTTTATAAGACATACTTTGGAAAAAATCCTGCTCTTGCAAAACATCAGAGTGAGCTGAATGCCATAAAAAATTTATGAAAATGTTCACTCTTTTGGTAGGTGAAGTTTGTGTTTGCCACTGCAGAGATTAGTCCAAAACTCACTTTGTTCCCCACTAGAGCTCTCATGTAACACCACCGAGTTAAAAATCTTTGCAGCTTTTCTTGATTGCACATTTGAATCACATTCTGCAAACACTAGATACATTTTACTACAATCCAGATGTCAGCTGTAGCCTAGAGAAATTTTTCTTTAACCCTCAAATTCATGTCTTACAGAAACATCAATGACATTTGCTAAATTTCTACATATTCCTAGAGGTTACCATCTCATGATCATTTCTGGCTCTACTCTCTTATTTATGGAATCATTCATTCATTTATTCCTCTATTAATTATTTACTGAGAGTGTCTTATTTGTTCGGCGACATTATGTGTGATGAACTGGGATGATTATAGGGGAAACGAGCCTATAATCGAGTCTAGTGTGTCGGAGGGGCATCTGTTAAATAATCATACAATTATAGGGAATACCATGAATGATAAGTGTTATGATGGGGGTATGGTGGTACAAAAACATGTAATACATTTTAAATAGTCTAGTAGGTTAGAGAGAGCTTCCCTGAAAAAGACAATTATTTTATGATCCAAAAGAATAGTAGCAGTTAATTAAAATGAATGAGAAGGTAAGAGAATGCCATGCCCAAGAAACTACAACAGGCACAACCATTTGTTGGGAAGAGTATCATGAAGGAAGGTTATTGTAGTATTATATGAAAATGCCAGTGTCATGTAACAACTGTAGGCCAAATTAAGTGTTGTAGTCATTATCTACACAGAAAAAGAAGTTACTTATACAAAGATAGTGTGATACAATCAGGTTCCCATTTGAAAATATCTTCCCAGAACACTCTTACTTCTCAAATGAGTGCATGGAGAGGACAAACGCTTCAGTGGGAAGAGAAGAGTCCATTGTGGCAGTCCACTAGAGGATTAAAAATAGCTTAGGCTATGGTGATGACACTAGATATTGAAAGATGTGGAAGATTCAACATACATTTATGAAATCAAAGCAATATGTTTACAAGGAATTGCATATGAGGGTTAGAGTTTAATGAAGGGTTGTGGATAACTACTAAGTTTCTGCCCTGTACGGACACGTGAGTAGTGCTACCATCCTACCACATAACAAGATCAAATAGGGAAATCATAAATTTGATTTTTTTTGACAGAGATTTGAGGCACTCAGGAGAAATGTTAATTAGGCTTTTGAAATTGTAGCTTACAGTTCCAGGCAGGGTTTCATTCTGTAGACATAAAATTTGAGTCACAAGGTGATGGTTGCTAATTTAAATTCTTCCTCTTCTTCTTCCTCTTCTTCTTCTTCTTCTTCTTCTTCTTCTTCTTCTTCTTCTTCTTCTTCTTCTTCTTCTTCTTCTTCTTCTTCTTCTTCTTCTTCTTCTTCTTCTTCTTCTTCTTCTTCTTCTTCTTCTTCTT
>PVIC010045556.1:0-14591 GCA_004025085.1 Thryonomys swinderianus
TAGGAAGGGGGCTCAGGCAGAAACCTGCCTAGTTCTGGAGTTATTTTCCCTGGGCCTATGCAGATTGGTTTTGTGAGCATTGTAAGAAAGGCTCAAACACAGAGTGCTATGTGGCAAAGCAACCTTTAAGTTTCCTCATTCAGTAAGATTTATCAGACCTACTATGTGCTGTGCTTGTTGGGGTGCAATGAGGAATCAACAGGCAAGGACTTTTCACACACCAGGCCTGCAGCCTGCTTATGGAGGCAGGGGATAAAAACCATTATATGCAGGAGGAAGGGGGTGGCAGGCGGAGACCGTGGGTGGAAGGCTTAAGAACTGGTAGTTGATCAAGACAAGAGTGCTGAAGAGATATCACACAAAGACAGGAAGGAAGAGAATCCCCGAGAGACAAAGCTTCAACTATAAAGGAACTTGGGCAGGAGCAAACTTGGCTAGTCAGAGAATCATAGGAAAGCCAGGGTCCTGAGAAAGGAGAGACAGAGATGAGAACAGCAGGAGATTTGAGATTCGAGGCAGAGCCAAGCTACAGCACTTTTAAGACGTGGCCAGTGGTTTGGACTTCTGAGTGTGACAGGAAGGTTGCCAAACTGGAGTTCAATGTTATAATGTTATATCCAGGTCATGTTTTTGCCCCTCTAAGTGGATTTTCCTTTTTCTTTTCTTTCTTTTTTTTTTTTTTTGGTACCGGGGATCAAGTTCATGACCTTGTGCTTGCAAGGCAGGCTCTGGAAGCACTGAGCTAAATGCCTGGCAAAATGGATTTCATATGATTTCACTCTCATTGCAGTGATGTTGAACATTTTTTATGTATATGTTTTTTAATTTGTATGACCACCAGGATACCCATTTAGTCATGTCGCCACTCACTTTGTCTTTTTATATTGACAGTTCCTTCACTTTTCGTGAGGGAGATTTCTGAGGATTCAACTCCTCAGTCAGGGTGTTTCTTGGAAACACTTCCTCCTAGTCCGCAGCTTGCCTGTCACGCTTCCAGTGAGCAGGGACTTCTTCCAGAGCCCTTGGCCAGCCCTAGAGCCGGATCTCCCCAAAACTGTCTTGCAAAGTGGGGGAGTCACTGACTAAGGCACCATTCGGGAGCTGGGCCCAACTGACACCCATTGGAGAATGGTTTCAAGATTTTTTTAATCCTGGAGGGACCACTCCGAAGTGAAGGCCTTTCCTCCAGTTTGCGTTTTGTGGACAAAGCATAGTCATTTGGCACTTTAGGCTTCTCCCTTCCTCAAGGGTATTCTCAAACCCTGAAAGAGTTTTCCAGTTCCTCTTGTTACCCCTAGAGCTTTATCCGCGATACTGCACTTTCAGTGTGTCATTATGATTTGCCTCTCCTGACAAGATTATAAGGATATTATTATCCTCTTCCCCAGAGATTCAAGTGTGACGCAGAAGGGCTGGAATGATATATAGATCTTCCGATATTGTGTGTACTGATCACTCTTCTCCACCAGCTAACTCAGGATGCACACCAGTAGTTACTGCTTGGGGTTGGCAGTTCTGAAAGGATGGTCCACAGACTCTCCAAGACCTATGGCCCCACCGACAAAGGAGAACGGGGAAAGGGAAGAATTTGCTTGGGGAGAAGGCTATCCCTGAGGGACCAGCTGATATTACCATGCCTATTATTAAAGTCAATGCCAGTGACCCAGAACATTCAGGAAGAATGATACGGATCACCCCACCATTGATTCTTGGGAAGACTGAAGACCTGCTGAGGTGCTTCCTAAAGGCCATGGGGACACAGACTGGGTGGTAGAAGAAAGGAGTTATAAATGCCAGTTATGACTCTCTGATCAGTAGCAGAAATGAGGATTGTAATTGTAATAGTTTTCTCCTAATATGCTTCGTATATAATACTGATAGGTTTAATACTGGGTCCTAAGTATTACTAAATCTATATTATAATGTTCTGGTTATAAAATTGTCAGTGAAGCATCACCCAAAGAAAACTTGCCTTCTTATTCTTGGAGGGAATTAGTGCATTTCCATTTGTACGCAGAATAGTTGAACCATATAAGGTATAATTATGCACTTGCCTTTGTGTCTGAAGACTAATTATGGAAACGTGTTCAGCTGTCAAGTTGACAAGGGTGGATTGTAATAGTTAACTGTTGTGTCATCTTGAGTAAAAATCTCCCAGCTAAAGGGATTAGCACCATGCTCCTGGTCCCTGCCTGGATTTACAAAGTCCCGCGCTCACACGAGTGGCACCCGTTTATAGAATACGAAATATAAAGGGAACAGAAGAGGAGAGGCTGGCTCCTGCCTCCCCAGAGGAGCTCCGGTGTTTGCCATTGGCTGTGGACGTCTCTCTCCAGCTCTGGCAGATTTTTCACCTTCCACTGCACACCTCCACAGGACTCTGCTTGAGCCCACTGTAACCCCGCTTCACTATACACACATATATATATATGGTCTGTTCCTGTTTTCCAAGAGATCTTCCTAGTCAAAGTCATTTCCTTAATAATGCTACAACACTATTTGTCTTTCAGCCATACTGAAGTTTTACCTGAAGGTACGAAGTATAGCTGAGTGAAAGTGCTTTCACACGCATCAAGACACTGGTCCCGACCACTGCCAGGGGCCATTACCATCTTTACCTCCCATGTATCCACAAGGGAGAAAACAGCCTGAATTGTACGAATGCACGAGTGGCGGGGAGTTCACAAAAACACTTTTCAGCTGCCTAAAGAGACAAGATGGCTCTCTTGAAATAAAGTGCTTGTGTAACTGAGGTGCAAACTAGACTACTCCCCACAAGAGATTCTTGTTTGCATTTTTTATTAGCACATTTTGTAGTACATAATGATTACATTTTTGTAGGGAGTTGGTAATGTAAATAACACATGTTAATTCTTTTTTCAACCCCTTTCCCTCTGTTCCCTCCCGATCCCTCCACTCTGTGATTCCCTTGTCCATCAATGGATGGATAAAGAAAATGTGTTTACACACAGTGGACTACTACTCTGCCACAAATAAGGATAAAACTGAGGCATTTGTAGGAAAACAGATGCACCCTGAGGCCATGTTAAGTGAAATAAATCAGACACATAAGCCTAAAATATTTTCTTCTTTTGTTTTAAGACAGGGTCTGGCTTTGTAGTTCAAGCTGGCCCTGAGCTCACTCTGTAGCCCAGGCAAGCCTCGAACTCAGCAATCCTCCTGCCTCCACCTCCCAAGTGCTGGGATGACAGGCTTGAGCCACCAAGCCCAGCATTGTGGTATGTGGTACTGATTGCTGGTTGTGGTACTGTTGTATGTGATTACCCGGGATTGAACCAGGGACCTTGCACTTGCAAGGTGCTGGAACCACTGAGCTAAATCTCTGGCCCCACAAGCCTAAATATTACATATGTGGGAGACCAGGGAAGAGGATGCAGCCAGAGCCCTCGAGGCAAACTCCAGTCCCCCATGAGTCCCACAGCAAAGGGTTAGCAAACAACAATCAACAAAATCAGAACTTTGAGGAAAAGACTGATCCTGGGCTCAACTCTTGCTACTCCGAGAAGCTGCAGCAAAAAGCCAAATACCAATGTCCCAAACTCACTGCACCTTTATTTGGTATCAAACCTTCACACCCATAACCCTAGGGCAGTTATCCGCAATAACCTTTGCAGCTGAAGATCCCATAGGGCAGGGCAGACGTCCTTAAATCCAAGTAAGTCTTAAGGCCAATAATACTAGTGCAATAATCCTTGTAGTTAAATGTAGAAAATGATAATAATTCTTGTAGTTTAAGATCCTTCAGAACGGGGCTGATGTCCCCAGTAATCCCAGTAGTTGATCCCACAGGGCAGGGCAAACAACTATAAGCCTGGGTAAATTAAATCATAAGTCCTCGTAAGGCCTCCACAGTTCCCGACAGCTTTGAACCTGAGAATGTAAGTATATGCTGAAGCTCTCCTTTGTTTTAGATGTATGTCTAGATGTTGACTTACCAAATCAGACAGACGGTGATCCTAGATTGCTTGTCTGTTTTTCCTAAGCTGGAATTGAACCTAAGGCCTTGCTCATACCAGGCTGTACTTTACCACTGAGCCACAACTCTAGATATAATTTTAATTTTTTGAGTAATCTCCTTACTCTTTTCATAGTGGTTGTACCATTTTACACTGTCACCCACTGTGTGAGAGTCCCAGTTTCTCCATATCCTCTCCAGTATTCATTGTTTCTGGTTTTTCTGTTTTTGTGGGACTTTTTTTTTTTTTTTTTTGGGCACAGAAATTGAGCCCTGGACTTTTCCACTGAGCTATATCCTCAGCCCTTTTTAACTTTTTATTGTTGAGACAGGGTCTTGCTAAGTTACGTGACCGGTAGAGAGGAAGGAGAGCGCCTGAGCAGGCAGGTACAGGCAGCGAGGCGCAGCTTATGTTCACCTGTGTGCAGACAGAACAAGGACAGCGAGAGGCCGTCGGTCCCAGAGGAAAGCTTGGAGCTGCACAGGGCCCCGGGAGAGGGGTCTGGTGCGCCTGTCATGTGCAGCGGTCGGGGCACGCACTTGTGGCTGGGGTCCATGCGGTGGTCAAGGCGGATGTGCAGGGGTGACCAGGTGACTTGGCATTGAGAGGCTGCTGGACTTTGCAGTCTCCTCTGTCTGTGGAAGGCATCCCATCCTGTGCTGTGTGCTCTGTCTGCTCGAAGACAGTATGGCCTGCGCTGGGCAGAGACAGTACCTTCTGCCTCCACTGCCTGTTTGTCTGAGCACTGCGGTTTTTGTAACTTGCCACAGCCTAGCTCCTAACTCAAGAGCCTATTCATTAACCATTTCATGACCAGATCAAGCCTGACAAGCTACTAAATTCCCCAGGATGAGTTCACATGTGCAACGCTCCTGTCTCAGCCTCCCAGAGTGCTGGGATTATAGGCACATAACCATGACTCCAGCCGCATCTTCTAACCAGCCGCCAGGGATGATGACACCAAAGGCCACTGCATCCAGGATTGAAGGTGGCCCGCAGCAGAGGATGGTCGAGGGCCAAGTTGTGATCTCTTTATGAATTAAGCGAGAATTTTCAACCAACTGGTAACATCTTAAGAGTCTGTACAGGGACCTCCCTTGTGGAGAGCTGGGAGAGGGCGGGCGACAGTGAGGATGAACAGGCTCAAGAACCTTCCCACGGCTGATTTCCGTCTCGTGTGCCGTTATGAGTCCAGGCTAGCTGGCGGCCGTAATACACTATTTTAACCACTGAAACCACTCAGAAGGTGTGAGTTCTCCAGCTCTGTTCTTTTTTGAGATTACTGTGGCTATTCAAGTGCCCTCCCCCCATGGCGATTAAACCCAGGGCCTTCACAGAGTTTTGCTAGGGCACTAAATTGCCCAGACTGACCTCAAATTTACAACCCTCCTGCCCCAAAGATAAGGCCTTAAAGGTAGGTCAGGTCAGGAAAGTAAACACAGAAAGAAGCCGCGCTAGACTAGGGAAGGAACAGTGGGAGGCAGAGTGTGTGAACGAAGCCAGTGGTGGTGCTGGAGCCTGGAGGTGACATCTTCCGCTCCCTGAGCAGGAGCCAGACGTAAGAAAGGGGGAGCAAGGCACGCTCAGCCTGCCCAGAGCACCACTACCGCGGGGATCACACACCTTAGCTCTGGCAACAGCGCGACCCGCAGCAGAGTTCAATCTCCCTGCTCAGTCATTGTTTAAAAAAACAAACTGAATTTGAATCCCTTAGGCCGTGAGTGGATGGGCCTCATCCCTAGTCAGTCTCCTTCATTCACTCTTTTGTTTGTTTCTTGTCTGGCCCTAGAGAGCATTTGAGTTTTAATCTGGATTCCATCCTAGAAAAATCTTTCTTCAGTACCCGAGACCAGCTGAGGAACGTTCCCCAGGCTGATTTCCTGTTTGCTACTGATCCCTTAACATAACGACAGGGATCAAAGAACCAACAACCTGGAGTCCAAGTATTTGTCTAATGTATCAGATATCTAAAACATGCAGGTTCCCCCTCATCAAGGCGGGTAACACATGCAGCCGAACAACTCACTTCATGGATTAGGCCCATCTGTCCTTCCCAACCCACAAACCCAGTGAGAAAGGCGGAGCTGCCGGGCGTGCTGGCTCACGCCTGTCATCCCAGCACTCGGGAGGCAGAGGCAGGATGGCTGAGTTGGAGGTTTGCCTGGGCCACATAGCGAGCTCAGAGGCAGCCTGAACTGCAAAGCGAGACCCTGTCTCAAAAAGGAAAAAAAAAAAGGAGGAGCTTTGGCTGAGTCCTCTCCCAGGAGGGTCAAGAGCGCGCACTCCCCTGTGTCTTCCTCTGTTGGGTCAAATTTGCTACTTCTCTGCCGGCCAAGCGCTGGGCTTTCACTCCCTGATCTCCTACTGCACACCCAGGTCTCCCTCTGGCCTGGAGGCGGCACTACCACCAGGCCCATGGTTTCCCTTGCAAAGCAGTGACTTTTGAGCCCATGAAGCTTCCAAAAGTGCAAGTTGCAGATCTCACTTGCCATCTGGAGAGTCTGAGGACTTTGAGTCCAGTGGTGACGAGTTGCTGTGGTCAAAGGAAGTCATTTCTCTGAAGTCAGAATATCATCTGTGTGTTAACTACATTTTTAAAGGAAAGCTGTCCTCGGTTGGTCTACTGAAAAGATATAATCAGAGGTTTCGTGTTCTACACAGGCCTGAACAATTAAGTTTATTTAAAAAAATAAAAGGTGAGATTGGGGTTGGAGGATCCCAAGAAGGACAGCTTTCCTCTCTAAAAATTCGGACTGAAGAGGAAGGGCAGAGAGTTGTTTTGTTTTGTTTTGAGGCAGGACTTTGCTTTGTAATTCAGTCTGGCCCTGAGCTCACTATGTAGCCCAGGCTGGCCTCGAACTCACAGCAATCCTCCTGCCTCTGCCTCCTGAGTGCTGGGACGGCAGGCATGAGCTACCACGCCCGGCAAGAGTGGATTCTAAACCCAAACCTCATCCTTTGGAAACATTTATGCTCCAGTGAAATAGGTAGAAACCAGTGGGCTCCCAGGCTTACAGAGTTTCATTCCATTCAGACAATAAGCAGCACATGAAATATTTTGCCCAAGGTCACGATCTCATTGACTCCAAGTAACAGGGTCTGAACATACTAGCCTTCAAACCTGCTTCTCTGCATCTGTTTTGAATTTCCTCTTCACTAACACATATTTATATCCCGCCTGTTAAGACCTAACAAGACAATCACTGGCATTATCTGTTTTCCTTCAGACTCTGGTGTAATTCATTTACCCTCTTCACAAGTTTTTTTCTTTTCCTCGCCATCAAATCAGACCATTTTACAAAGACAAGGGGAGGAGAAAAATAGCAGCTCTGGGTTTTATTAACCAACCAACAAAATGGAAAGAGTCTATTCCATTTGAGAACATGGAAGGAATTTAGTAGTCATTTATTAATTTGTTCATTCCATTAAGGCCCTACTAATAGGCTACTATGAATTGAGCTGTATGCCAGGCAGTAGAAATTATTTGAAGTTTAAGATACTACAAAGAAAGGAAAACCCAAATAAGCCTTCTGGTTTTGTATTCCTTTGTTTGACTCTAAAGTCACTAATTTTGGGGGTCACCCAGCTGAATAGTGTATTACCCACCTCTTACAGCTTTGCACCTCATCGTAAGCCACCACACCCCAGAGCCACTTTTCCTGAATACCCTGACTCTTCGCCGCAGATGTCTGGTGGGTGATGGGAACAGGACGCCTTCATCCTGGGTCTGTCTGCCTGGCTGCCGTAAGCCCTGGGGCAGCTCTTCATGTAGACAAGTTGATCACTGAGGAGTGTTTTGTCCAGAACTATGATTCGAGGTTGACTTGACCCATACTTGCCTAGTTTTGCTCCTCCTCCTCCTAGCTGAATGACACACCCACTGGCTGCCATGATCTGAAACACCCTGAAAGGAGGATAAGGGGGTGATGGGGTGCCTGAGTACCAAGATTTCCTTGTTCCAAAAAATGACATGAATATTTCTGCCCTTTATTAGCTTTCCCCTCCCCCTTGTTTCTCTTGACCCTCTATTAGTCAGCTTTTTGTTGCTTCCAAAGGAAGATTTTTTGGGGTTCATGGTATCAGAGAGGTCAGTTCATGGTCACTTGGCTCTGATCCTTCTAGGCCTGTGGTGACTTAGAACATCATGGAGCAAAGAGGTTTGCCTTATGGTGGAGAAGGGACATAAAGGAGAAAGAGTCAGGCACAAGATAGACCTACTTCTTCCAACTAGCTACTATCTTCTAAAAGCCTACTCAGCTACGAACTCATCAGTGGCTCAAACCATTGATGAAATTAGTGCCCTCAGGGTACAGTCACCTTTCAAAAGCCCCATCTATGAACAATGAGCCTTTGGAAGGACGAAATACAGTGGATCCTTGGCTTACAAACTGGTTGTAACTCAAATTGCCAGTTGAAGGCTTAGGCTCCTCTGCACATCCTTCAAAGTCTCTCTCCTGTATGATTTTAGGCCATACTTTCTCCCAGGCAGATCCTAGTCCCGAGAGACACCAGTCCAGGATCTCTCAATTAACCCCACACAGGAAAGAATGTTGTCATGTTCCTTCCAGAGTACTTGAAGGTCAATTCTGTATCTGAGATCATCTGGAAGCACAAGTGGCTGGCATCTGGGTCATAACTCAAACTTTGGTTGTAAGTTAAAACTAAAATTCTGGTCGTAACTCAAGTCATTCCTGGGTTAGGCCAGTCATAACTCTAGAGCCCACTGTACCTATATCTTTGACTCTTCAGACTCCTGGAGCTCAGGTGCCACTTTCTCAGTGAGGTCTCCACCTCTCTGTCCTTCAGTCAGTAAACACACTCTGTGCTATTGATGTCTGGCTTCAGTTTGTTTTTGGCTTCACAATACAGAACAGAAAAGGTCGAACTTTGGGGGCTCTGTCCTGAAAGAGGGACCAGCAATTTGTTATAATAAGAGAGGTCAGTGTCAATAGGCCTGATTATCGCTACTGAAAAGTACCTTCCAACTTTAGTCCAAAGAAGAAGGCAATGCTGATTTAGTGGGCTGGGGATGTGGGGATTTAGCTCACTGATGACAACACTTGTCACGAGTGTGACCGCCGGTGCCACACAAAAATGTTTCTGCTGATTTGATTTGATTGAGGTTGTCAAGGTACATTCACCCAGGGGTCGCCCCTCCAAGAATTATCTTTTGTCACATTCTTTTATTGGTGCTCAGAATGTGGGAGAGGAGTAAAGAGCACAGCTGAGTTTGAGAGTCGGCGCAGAGGGAGGGATCTGCTCGCGGGCTTCCGGGAGGGCCTCGCTGCTCACCTGCTACCTGTGTGTTGTCGTGGAGGACGCGGGTTGCTGTGGGCGGTGCTGCACCAAAGCCCGAATGGCGGGGCCCGGGACAGTGAACTGGTGACCCCAGGCTGCTCTCTCGCCAGCCCCCCCCCCCCGGCTGGTACCAGCCGCTGCCCGGGCCACCTGATGTCCCCAAGCTGAATCAGAGATGAAGATGGCCATCTCCTCCCTCCTCCTGTAGAGATGCCACAGGGAATTCAGCCACGAGGGCCCGACCCTCCGAGCCCCCAGAGCAGGGTGTGGTCCCCAGCGGACAGCACTCAGCAGCAGCTCTCCAGCATGTGTGCAGAGCGAGGTATTTATTTGCCACTCTGTGCAGAAATCCCAAGGGAGACAGAAGCAGAGCTACAAAGAATAGTAAATAAGTTTTCTCCCGAGCCCCCGGAGAGTGACGTGGGTCAGGGAGAACAGGAGGAAAACTGGGAGCCGCAGCGAATCCTGATCGTGAGGCCCCCACGGTTCCTGGGGCATGATGCTTCCTGCACTCCTCCCCTGACGGCAGGTGGGACCGCGGAGGACGGTAGCACGCACTTGGCTCCTGTGTTTAGCATGTGTTAGGGGCCAAGGTGAAAGGGCTTTCAGCTGTCCCTCGGGAGACGGCTCTGAGTTCTTCCGAAGGGAGGTCACCTTGACTCGGGCGGGCCTTGCAGAGCTGTTGATCGGTCACAACAGCGGGAAAGGGCCGGAGCGCCTGAGGCAGCCGGCGTGCTCTGCCACCGACCCTGGAGAAATAAATTGTCACGTGCGCCTCTGGAAGCAGAGGGCCGCGGCCCTAAAACTGCAAGCACTGAACCCTGCCCCTGCCTGGTGAGTCTGGAAGACACTGGTCTCTTGCTTGGGCTTTACAGTCTCTGATCTGAGAAACCCAGCTGAGCGCAGACCGTGGCCCACAGCTTTGGGCACGCTGATGAGCAGGCCTTGCCGTAGGACCCTGAGCGCAGCGCCGGGGAGACAAGAACTCAAGCATGAAATGTTTGTACCAATTACAAGCCATTCACTTTTTAAAATAACACAATAGAAACATTATCATTAAGGAAACAAGCGAGCTGTACAAATGTACTGCCTTGGTAAGGCACCCAGACACCTTCCGAGTCCTTTCACTGGGATCGTGCTTTGTCCTACTCGTTCTGCGACAGTAGAGACAGGAGGTATCCTGAGGACAAAGTGGAAATAAAAGGAAACTGACTCCCTCAGGGTCACAACGCACGCAGAGCAGCGTCAGAACCTCAGACTAGACTTGCTTCCCCACAGGCCTGGCATTTCCCCAACGCCTGACCTCCTTGAGGGTGGGATGTGTCATCAACAAACAGCCGCACGAGAAGCAGAGGTGCCACGACAGTGAGCCCAGGGGCCCACTGGGAGATGGAACTGCTTCTGTACTAGACTGTCCCTGAATCCAGTTCCACCTTTCCGGTCCCCAGCCAGCTTTCCTGAGCAGCGTGGAGAAGTCCACATTTATTGCACCAGAATCATAAAGTCAAGATGCATGTAGGGCCGGAGATTTAGCTCAGTGGTTCCGGCGCCTGCCTCGCAAGCACAAGTCACCACATGCAATGCTGGGCGTGGTGACTCACAATCAATACCACACACCACAGTGCCAGGCATGGTGGCTCACGCCTGTCATCCCAGCCCTCGGGAGGCAGAGACAGGAGGATTGCTGAGTTCCAGGCTTGCCTGGGCTACATGGTAAGCTCAGGGCTAGCCTGAACTACAAAAGTGAGACCCTGTCTCAAAAAAAATAAAAAGATGCACATGGTTCAGTCCTGAAGTAGGAAACTACAGTGACAGGAAACATCAAAGTAACCTCTATTTATCAAACACCATGAACCTTTTGACCCTTAACACCTACCATCCCCAGATCCTACAGCGCCACCTGTCCTATCAGTCCCTGAAAACCTTCCAGGCCCCGCCTCCCACACACCTCTGGCTGTCTCCTTCCTTCTATTTCCATCCAGTGATCCACTGCAAAGACCCGACTAACATGACGAAGTCCTACTTGGACGTGGGGGACAAGGATGAGACCCCTGAACAGCCTAAGCCAGAATCCTCTTCAACAAGCAGAAGGTGGGAAAGCAGATAGAAACATATTTCAATCATTTTTGACTCCCATGACATAACCGTAAGAGAACCTAAACAAACATAACTCACGGTATCTCATTTGGAAAGTGTGGTCAGTGTAGTTATGTCATGTATGTTAGAAACTATGTTCTCATAGGCTTCCTCTCAGTTTTCTACAGGGAACACCTGTGACATGATTGAAAGATGAAGGATCATGTTATCTAAGGAAACAAGGCAGGAAATAGGCACAATGAAGCGGGGTAGGAGAGCTTCCTGCAGAAGCAGTCTACAGGTAGCACAAGAAGGAATCAGAGAAGCAAATGAGAGGGCAGAGGCAGGCTGGGTGGACAGCTAGGCACAGAAGGCACGGGAAAGAGTGGGGGCACCCACATCTGTCCTCCCAGCCTGTGGTGCCAGCTGAGAGCTCCGTAGGAAGCCCGGAAGGCCATGTGGACCTCACCCAGTCAGGCCTCCTGAACACCCCAGCAGGCTGCCGAGAGGGTCAGCACGAGTCCAGGTCAGGCCGTGACAGCTCCTCCCGCCCAGGCAGGACGGCAGGGACTGTTCCTCAGCACAGACTTTCCCCTCAAGCCAGGGCATTAGACCAGTTCCCACGCTCTGACCGCTCTCTAGTTCACGCGGCCACCCCTTCTGCCGACTGATGGCTGGTGATGCCCGGAGTTCTCTAGAACTATGACCCAAATGAACCTTTCTCTTCAAAGCTGTGGGTCTCAGGTGCTTTCCTCCGGTGGCAGGAAGATGACTAATGCTGTCTCCTTACAAAATGTCCTAAAAACTTCTGTGACCTTAGAAAGGTTATATAATCTTTCATTCCTATTAACAAAACATAAATTATGGGATAAACTTGATTATAACAAAAAAATCCAGGTTCTTTGATAAAAATGAAGGCAAGAAAATAATTGGAATGAACTAAATACATAATAATTTATGAATTATGTATGTATTTCATTTCATAAATTATCTCAGTATCAGCAGCCTGTCAGACTAGCTAAGTGACCATTTGCAGAGTTAGACTTGGATGTCTTTGATAGTTTGCCTACTTTTAGTCATGCAAAATCTGTAACATCACATGTTTTCAACTTTTTGTTATGAAGCTGCTTCTGTCAAAGCAGGAGAGAACAGATATTTAAAAAAAATTTTTTTTAGGAATTTGTTCCCATGTTGTGTAACTATAATTATTTAGACATATAACAAGTGGACCTTAATTTGTTGTCTTGCCCAAGCCTTCAGGAGGGGCAGATGCACTCTGTGCCCCAGATTATGATCAACGATCCACTTATTTTTTATTCACTCATCACATTTTCTGTGAACCAGGTTTTCTAATTTCATCCATCAACCAACATTAAGTGTCATTACAATGCTGTGGCCTAGATGGTATTATTTTGGGTAATCAAATGGAAATTCAACTCAGTGACAAAATAGTTGTTTTCTATTATTTTTCTCAAAGCTAACAACTCTTGCCAAACGGGTGTAGAAACTCACCTCTTGTTTGAAGAACAAGTCGGAAGCTTCTCTGCTTCTCAACTCAGTGGCAAAGACAAGAGAATAGGGAAACAATGTAAATGAACGAGGGAGGTTAAAAGGAGAACATCTTACCTGAGAGGGCTGAGGGAGCGTCGCGAGGAGAAAGCAACACGTTGGATAGGGCTTCCTGGGCGAATTCAGACGGGTGTTAAACCTGGGTTCCAAATAAACACAGATTATATAAGTACTTGGCATATTTATGTCTATTTTACACTGTTTATATATAATGTAAATATATACTAGGCAATATAAAATGTAGTTTGCATATTTATCATTATGATATAATAAATGCATGTGTTTAAAATATGTAATGCAGTATATATATACATACATATATATATAATATGCAGGATAAGTTAAGTGTTGAACCATAGAAAAAGCATAAATAAAAAAATGAAGTCTAAAATGGGGAAGCATTTACGATTCAATTCTTAGTATTCAACTAAAATAACAACGGGACCAATGGAGACAAGTAGGCATTTGGGAAAGAAGAAAAGATAAGGTCTAAAACCCCAACAGCTTGGGGTTCTCAGCCTGTTGGTCAGTCATGGTAGGAAAGTGAGTCTCGGGCGCGAAGCAAAGGCATGTGTGTGGCTCTAGCTGCTTCAGGGTCCTTTGGAAATGGACGCGTTGATTTCTAGGTTGTCAAGGCGGGAGTCCAGATTCCACCCAAGCCAGCCAAATGCAGCCAGGAGGAGCAGCTGGCTGGGAACTGGGAACGTGGCCGGGTCGAGTGTTCTCCCCGTGGGGCTGACTCAGCCGAGCCCGGCGTCGGCAGCTGGTTGGTAAGGCCCACACACTGTGCCATCTCACCAGACCTCTGCTGTTGGAGGAGAGGCTTTCCACAGGCCCTGGACCACCCATCTGCTCTCTGTTTGAGCTTCTCCTGCCAGGACACGCAGGAGACGTTCGCCTGCGGTGTCTTTCTGACCCTGCTACGTCATAAATTATGTATTTAGTTCCTTTCCCACTTACTTTCAGTTGGAGATGAGTCTAAGTTTCTCCTCACTTTTTCTGGAATTACATGGATACTTCTCAACTTCACCTTTGCTGAAGATGAGTCTGTTTTTAAAATGCCTGGATGTATATTTCTCAGTCTCACTACTGGTGGCAGCAGTGTGTTTTCCATTTTATCCTCTAGAATGGATTGTGATTGTTGTTCATCTAAAGATGATGTTTTCCCCTCTCCTGTTACTTTCAGGGTAGGAATGATGGGTAGTGAAATATATGAGGATGGTGGTGTTGGCTCATCAATTAAATTATCTTGGTCCTGAAGGTTCAAAGGTAGTAGAGTTGAGTCTTTTTTTTATCATTTTCAAGCAACCCAATTGGTGTAATTTCATTTTCACTACTTCTGAGTGGTACATCTAATGTTATAATATCGTCAGCCTTTTCATAGTGGTTATAATTTAGTCTTTCTGGTATTTTTAAAAAATAAGTTCCCTTGAAATTTTCATCTCCCAATTCTGGATTAATTTTGCTTCTTAAATAATCAGATTTTTCTTTCCATGTACTCAGATTTTTATATTCCTCTATCATTTTTACCAGCCTTTCCTGGGGCTTTTCCAAGTGCCCTATATGTGGCTGGTTGGGGTGTTGTCCATTAGCTGAATTCTCAACAGTAACAGGCTGTGGTGTGATAATATTTATTGGGAGATCTTTTTTCTTTGGATATGATGCAACATT
>PVIC010045557.1:0-14588 GCA_004025085.1 Thryonomys swinderianus
GACCTCGGGAGCTTGTGGACATGATGACTTCCTTGACAGTCTGTGCCCGTGGCCCCCCTTGGCGGACTGCCCGTGGCGCGGGGCTGGGTGAAGAGCTGCTGGTAGCTCCTCGTCCTGTGCCCTGTGGGGTCAGCTCCGGTTTTGCTGCTGTAGAAGACAGACCTCTCCTAACGGACTCACGGCCTGCAGAGGATTCATGTACTTAACATCACTGCCAAATTAGTGCCGCATCTGGAAGGTCTGAGAGGAGCCAAGTTAAAGAGAATCTTACTGCATAATTTATGAAGGCCTGAGTCATAAAATAAGCATTTACAATGGCCTGTTTGCCCAAGGTGGGGAATGATAATGCAGCTATTATTCATCGCAATGGGGCAGTGGTGTTTCTCTGCCTCGGAAAGGTCTTCCGGCTCACCGTCCCCTCGGCGGATTCCCGAGGTTATCTCTAATGCCTCTTTCCAAAATTGGCTCTCTTCCTGTTTGGGGCCCAGCGCTTTGAAGCTCAGTGTCATGGAAATGATTTTATGAGCGCCGAGAGTCAGTCTTTCTAAACAAAGGATATCTTTGTAAAAATCACCACTAGCAGATTAAGTGCCGGCTCGGGCCTAGGCACAGAGAAAGGAGAGGGGGCGGTGGCCGGGTGGAGGGCCTGGCAGTGTGGATGCAGCTGTAGGAGGAGGGTCGCAGATGGCCAGGGCCGAAGGGCGTGGCTTCGGCCATGGGTACTGTGGGTGTCCGGCGGCCGCACCAACAGCAGGAACCTGTGGGCTGGCCGGGGGTGCATGGTCGCTTTATGTAGGCCTTTGGTTGCCAGCTCTGAGAAATGGCCCTTTTGCTCATCACATGCGACTTCCTGTTTCTGCCCAGCTGAGACCCTGAGCCAGGGTCCCCAACGTCCCTCAGATCTCCCAGGCTCCGTGTTACATGCAACCAAGTGGCGCTGTGGCCCTGTTGGCACATCTCCTCACTTGGGGTCCAGTCTGTGTCTGGGACTGTTCCCCTCGAGGTGGCAGAAGCCAAGCCAGGCAGAGTCCCGTGGTACTCCTGGAAGCTGTTCCAGGACACAGTGTATGTCACATGCACTTACGTTCCTCTGGCCTGCTGATGGCAGCCGGCCATTGTCAGCATCAACACACAGAATACTTAATCCTTTTATCACAAGAGCAGCAGCGTGGGCTGCCGCCCAGTGTCAGTGAAACTGTAATCCGAGGTGATGATTTCTAGAAGGCTTGCTCTGGTGCTGCAGGGAGGGGTCGTGGAAGGGTGAGCTCGCAGCTGCAGGTAAGCAGTGGGTGCCGAGGGCTGAGGGCAGAGGGTGGCACAGGTGGGAGGCCTTGAGGGACGTCAGGGCGACGGGGGCAGCAGGGCTTGGCAGTCATGGTGGGCGGGAGCTGCGGGATCAGCTGGAGTCTTGCTGCTGGGTCTGGCCGCGGGGACTTGACAGTGTCCGCCTCTGCCAAGAGGCGGGAGGGGAGGAACAGGTTGGGCGGCCTCACGGCTCTCGGGCTTGGGCCCTTGGGCGCGTGGCAGCGTGACATGAGAGCGGGCCTGTGTGGGAGGGAGCGCGCCCTGACGGCTGGGCAGGGAGGACCTGCGTGTCCACGGTGCTCCTGTGCTCATCGGATGGACAGCAGCTCCCCACAGTGAATTCTCTTTGCCTCTGTTGTAAGGACTGAGGGAACCAAGGCTTCCGGAGGTCAATACCAAGGTCATCCAGCGAAGGAGACTGGTGCACTTAGGCTCTGGCCTCAGAATACGTAGTGTGTGCCTCCCTCCTCTGTGCCAGTTCCTGTGCGAGGGGCCACTCCTGGTGTCCTTTGCTTCAAGATCATATCTAGTATATGATGAAATTTTGTTTTATGCAGTTTTCCAAGGGAGTTCACACCCATGGTCTGATTGAAAAAGTAATTAGTATTCATATTAGAGCTTACCAAACAATTCCCTGATATTTGAGCATCAACAGAGGAACAAAGCAGCGCTGTGTCTGTGATCTTTGATTTACAGCTGCCTGTGCCCAGCGGGCTCCAGGCAGAAGGCTATAAATAAAATTAAAATAAATGGAAACAATGCACCTATAAATTGTGTTGCAGGAACCTCCAATTGCCTTTTAGAGGAAATCCCCAATAAAATGCTGCTTGGCAATCCATTTGGAAGAGAGGGGCCATCGGTCATTTTGGCAAAGTCAGTAAAGTGAAGGACAGGCTACCCAGCTGGAATATTTTTAATCCCCAAATTAGCTCATTCCACCACATCTTCCTAGTTGGTATTAGCTATGTGGAAAGGTCTTCTTTATATTTTTTTCTCTTATTATTATTTTATCTTTCCAGACAGGACAAAGACTGTCAGTTGAAACTGTAGGATTTTAGGGAGACAAGTCAGTATTTGTATCACTCCTTTTCCTTTTTGAGTTGACTCATCGGCTTCATGTCATGGAAAATGCTGAGGGCCCAGAGAGAAGCTGCAGTGGCCAGGCTGTCCTGTGGGGTGCTGCCCACATCACCAAGGTGCAGCCGTGCAGCTTTGGCAGGGCTGGAGACCAGCTGGCCACCTGGGTGGCTCCCCAGGGGTTGTCACTTTGTCTGTACTAAAAATCTTGCTGTGTTCTTAATTTTTTTAAGATCTGTGCAAGAGGGTAAATTCTCCTTGAAAACATGTTGTTAATTTTTTTTTTTTTTTGAGACAGGGTCTCGCTTTGTAGTTCAGGCTGGCCCTGAGCTCACTATGTAGTCCAGGCAAGCCGCGAACTCAGCCATCCTCCTGCCTCTGCCTCCCGAGCGCTGGGATTACAGGCGTGAGCCACCATGCCCAGCACTGTGGTATGCGGTATTGATTGCTGGTGGGTGTGAGTCACTACGCCCAGCATTGTATGTGGTTACCGCGGATCGAACTCAGGACCTTGTGCTTGCAAGGCAGGCACCGGAACCACTGAGCTAAATCTCTGGCCCCATGTTGTTCATTTTAATAGCATATTTTAATAGAAGGAGTGATTTGAAGAAGTTTCTTTTGTTCTTACTCTGCTGAAATATATAATAACTGTATTGCTGACCTCCAGATATCTGTGCTAACAAGTTACTAAAATAACTGGAAAACTCCTGTCTTGCTGGACAGAGACTTCGATAAAGAAGCATTTCAATTCCTCTGTCTTTCATTTGGTTGTGCGGGGCTCTGTGGAGCGTGAGGAAGAAGGAAGGGACAGGACAGTGCCAGAGAAAGAGAAGTGCTGCCTGTGTTTGGCCAGGCTGCTTCTTAGGGTGAGTGTGAGCGTGAGCGTGAGTGGGAGCTGGGGAGAGCAGCACAGCCCTGTGCTTTCAGCCGTGTCCCGGAGGCTCGTCACGCAAGAGGGAGTGAGTGCTGAGTAGATGGAGAGACCGCAGTTGCATGTCAGGAGACGTAGTGGCGGGCGGTGTGAGGGTGGCTGCGGTCCCTCGGGTTACCTGGCTTCTCCAGTGCCCAGACACAGGCACTGCTTCCATGGGCAGGAGCGGCCATTAGCCAGGGTGCAGGGAGCTGCCAGCAGAGAGGACTTGGGCTTGTGCCCCCACTTGGCCACCCCGTCAGGCTCCTTAACATTTTCTTTTTAGTAGCGTTTTATTACTTAAATTGTTCTTAGACCTGTGCATCTCTTCTCTCTGAAATAGGCTCAGGCCCAGCCAAGGGGAGCAGGTGCAAAGCTCAAATCCTAATTAAGAAGAATGAAGAGAGACTACTGGGCTGAACAAAATGGGGGAGAGACCCAGGGGTGTAAGGAAATACCAGCATAAAAAAGCACACAGAGGAGAATGCCATCGAGACAGTGATGAAATAGAATTTTCTGCCCTCATGCCTCCACAGAAGCACTGAGTTTTACAAGCTCCCACAGAGAACAGTACCTTTGTGAGAGTGTGGGAATCCAAGGAAGAGGTCTCAGCTCTCCACTGGAGCAAAATATTTAAGAACAGACACATTGGAGAGAGTAAGATCAGTCTCCCTTTACTGCTGACTCCTGCCCCTAAGGCAGCACAGCCCAGTGCCAGGAGACATCCCTTCTGCCTTTAGTCCTGCCATGAGTGAAAACAAGAAGATAGTGAATGTCCAGCTTTCCTAGCCCTGTGGAATGCTGTCCAGAGGTTTACTGCCTTTTCACCCCTTACCCGCAACACTGGGCTCCTGGTGAAGGAGTGAGGAAATGGAGCGGGACTCACAACAGCTGGGGCACGGAACTCAGCCGAAGGCTGTGGATTTCCCATATGCCTCGTGGACTTCACCAAGAGGCCTGCCCACGAGCCTTGTAGTGTGTATCCCTTGGTGACCAAGGGTACCTCCGGCACACTTTACTCTTCAGTCCGGCACCCTGTGCAGTCTTCCCTCAGCCTCTTGCAGGCAGCACATGACTCTCTGCAGATTGTGGAGGAGCACACAGACAGGTGGCCAGACCCTGATGAAGTGGGGGAGCCTTGAACACTTCTGAGCATGGGCCTAGGGAACGTGGAGCCTCCTAGAATCCGTGCAGCTTTGCAGGACTGAGATCAGGCATATAATCCTGAGAAGGGACAGGACGAGAGGAGTGGGTGCACCCGTAGAGAAGGCCAGGGGCACTCCTAGACTCCTGAGCCAGGCCGACTGGTAAAAACCTTTCTCTCTCAAAGCCAGTCAGTAAGGACTGCGGTTGTTAGATGTTGTTTCCGACACAATGCAATGCCAGACTTCAAGAAAAATTAAAAACAACAACAAACTCCCCAACTCCCTGCCTCAAGAAAACATGACATGACCAAAGGAACACAATAATTTTATAGCAGTCAGTCTCGCCAAAATGGAGATCTATAAATTTCCTGATGGAGGATTCAAAGTAATTTTTTTTTTTTTTTTTTGAGACAGGGTCTTGCTTTGTAGTTTAGGCTGGCCCTGAGCTCACTATGGTGCCCAGGGAAGCCGCCGCGAACTCAGCAATCCTCCTGTCTCTGCCTCCCGAGTGCTGGGATGACAGGCGTGAGCCACCACACCCGGCATTGTGGTATGCGGTGTTGATTGCTGGTGGGCGTGTCTCCACACCCAGCATTCTATGTGGTTACCGGGGATCGAACTCAGGACCTTGTGCTTGCGAGGCAGGCGCCGGAACCACTGAGCTAACCCTCCGGCCCTCAAAGTAATTTTTTAAATGAATGTTGAGTGAGCTACAAAAGTTTACACACAACTCAATTAAAAAAGGAAAACAATATATGAATGAAACAAACATTTCAACAAAGATGTAGACATCATAAAAGTGAATAAGCAGAGATTCTGGAGCCGATGAGCACAGTGACAGACAAAAAGTACAATAGAGAGTTCTGCCAGCAAACTCTGTCCAACAGAAGATAGAACCAGGGAAGCTGAAAACAGATTTTCAAGGTAGGTTTATAAATGCCATAGGTGGACCAGTTCAGCTGGCAGCTCAAGACATTCTTCTCAAGTGCTCACAGAACGTTTTCTAGAATAGATCGTATATTGAGTGTAATATAAGTCAACAAATTCAAGAGGTTTGAAGTTAATTATCTTTTCTCTCTACAGCATTGTGAAACTACAAAATCAGCAATGGGAGGAAAACCCCAAAATGCGTGGAAATTAAATAACAATGAGTTAAGTCAAAATGAAAATTTAAAAAAGTTGTGAGACAAATAAAACAACCTATTGATACTTATGAGATGCAGCTAAAACAGTTCTAAGAGGCAGATTTATAGTGGTTAACCTAACATAACAGAGCTAGAAAAAGAAAAAAATGAACTAAGCTCTAAGATCAGAAATAAATGAAATAGAGCCTACAAATAAATTGAAAAGCTCAACCACTAAGATCAGAAATAAATGAAATAGAGCCTACAAATAAATTGAAAAGCTCAACCAATCTAAGGACTGTTTTTTTTTGCAAAGATATGCAAAATCAACATCTTTAGCTAGACTAACCAAGGCAAAAAGAGAAAGCTCAGAATTATAAGTGGAAGTGACTTATAATTATGACTTGTACCCTACAAATAAAAAAGGTAAGAACAAAATATTATGAAAAATTTTACCTCCCCCAAATGTAAATTCCTAGACATATGCAATTTGTGAAGAATGAATCATGAAGAAATAGAAAATCTGAACAAACCAACAATGAGGAGATTGAAATTGCATGTGGTAATGCATGTCTGTAATCCCAGATACTTAGGAGATTAGAGGAGGCAGGAGGATCACAAATTGTAAGCCATCCTTGGCACCTTAGTGAGACCCTGTCTTAAACTGGAAAAAGTCAGGAGATGTAGCTCAGTGGTAGAATGCTTGCTTAGCCTGTGTGAAGCTCCAGTTCCACCAAAGAGAGATAGAGTTAGAGGGGGGAGGGAGAGAAAGAGAGAAAAATCCGACAAAAACCAGATTAGGATGGAGCTCAGTGGTGGAGTGCCCTGGATTTAACCTGAAGTATGGTGCCACTCCTCAAATATATTGAATCAGTAATAAAATATCTCCCAACAAACAAGACCTAAGAGTAGGAAATTTCACTAGTGATTTTTATCGACCATTTAAAGAATTAATTCCATTTCACCTCAGTTTCTTCAAAAAAGTAAAATGGAGGAAGCATCTCTAGACTTCTCTTACATACACTGAAATACCATATACTGATTTGAAAACAAAAAAGTCATGCGAAGATACTAGCATAGGAAATTTCAGGGTCAGAGATTTAGCTTGGTGGTGTCTTGCCTGCCTTGCAAGTGTAAGGTTGTGAGTTTGATCCCTGGTACAGGGGGAAAAAAGATGAAGATATTACAATATAACCTCTCTGTATAACATAGCTGGACAAATCTTCAATAGAATATTAGTAAATACTAGTAAATTCAACAGCACAATAAGAGCATATTATACCACGATCAAGTGAGCTTTCGCCTTGGGATGCAAGGGAGGTTCCAGCATACACAAATCAGTAAATGTGATAAATCTTAGAATGAAGGAGAAAAAAACCACATGATCGCCTCAATAGATGCAGAGAAGCATTTGCTAAAACTGTCTTTATGAGAAAAAATTCTCAACAAATCTGGCATAGAAGGAGTGTACATCAACATAATACAGGCTATGTGTGACAAGACTACTGTTGCCATCATGTTCAGGAGAGAAAAATTGAAAGCTTTTCTTTTGAGGTCAAGAACAGAACAAGGGTTCCTACTTTCACAGCTTCTTTCAGCATAAACTTTGAAGCCCTAGTGAGAACAATTAAGAGAAAAGAAATAGAAGGCATCTGAATCTGAAAGGAAGGACCAAAATTGTCTCTGTTTGCAGATGACATTCATTTCTGTAATTAGCAATGAACTGTCTAAAAAAGAAATAAACATTTCTCACAATAGAATCACAGAGAAGGAAAGACCTACTTGTAAATTTAAGGAGGTGAAAGATTCAAACACTGACAACTATAAACACCAAAGAAAGAACTTAATGAACAAATAAATGGAAAGACATCCCATGTTCATGGATTGGAAGAATGAATAATCATTGAAAGGTCCATACTACCTAAAGTAATCCCTGTCACAATTCTCATGACAGTTTTTACAGAGAAAGGAAAGACAGTCCTAAAACCCATGGGGAGTCATAAAAGACCTTGACCAGCCAAAGTAATTTTGAGTTATGAAGACTAAAGCTGAAGATAAGCTGTTTCTGAATTCAAAATATATTAGAAATCTAATGAGAGCAAATATGATGGAGGCATAAAAACCAATAGACCAGTAGAATAGAACAAAGAGCCCAGAAGTAAATCCATGCACTTGTGGTCAACTCATCTTTAATGAGTGCCAAGAACACACGGTAGGGAAAGGGTAATCTACTCAAGACGTCATTTTGGGGAAAGTGGATATCCACATCTGCAAAATGAAATTGTGCCCTTATGCCACACTATATACAGAAATCAATTTAAAATGATTAAAGATTTAAATATAAAATCTGAAACTATAAAACTACTGGAAGAACACTTGGGAAGAAAACTTACAGTGTTGCCGTGCTGACTTTGGTCTAAGTAGTGGTGTTTTTGATATAACCCTGAAAGTACAAACAAAAGAAAAAAAGATAGGATTGCACGAAGTTGTACATCCACCAAGTGAAGACAGAAAGGTACAAAATGGGAGAAAATATTTGCAAACTATACACCTGATTAAGGGTTACTATCTACAGTGTGTAAAGAGCTTAAATCAGGTACAGACAATAACCAATCAAAAAGCCCTCTAAACTCCAAACCCAAACAAAACAATAACATAATTAAAAAGTAGCGGAGAACTGGGTGTGGTTGCACTAGATGGTAGTCTTAGCTATTTGGGAGCTTGAGGCAGGAGGATTCCAAACTGAGGCCAGACCGGGCAGCGTGGTGAGATACTGTCTCCAAAAGAAGTGGGAATGCAGTTCAGTGCTTCCTGCGTTCAGCCTCTAGTACTCTCACCTCCTGCCCCACAGGTGGCAAAACAACCGACTGGACATTTCCGCAGTGTAGATACACGAGTGGCAATAGGTTTATGAAGGTGCTGGGCACCCCTAGTCATCAGAGAACTATGGTGAGGTATCATCTCATGCACTTAGAATGGCTTTGATCAGGAAGACAAAAGATGGCAGTGTTGAAGAAGAGGCGGGAGAAGGGAGCCTTTGTGTCCTGTTGGCGGGAGGAGAGTGGACGTCATGAGAGCAGCATGGAGGTTCCTCGGGAGATTGAACAGACTTGCCCGCTGGTGCAGTGACCCCAGACCTGAGCGCCTATCCAGAGGAAGCGAATTGAGCCTCCCAGGGGCTGCTGCACCCCACATTCATTGCAGCGCTGTTCTCAGCCGTCGGGGTGTGGGGTGTCTGTTGTTGAACACATGGGTAAAGACAGTGGGTGGGATTGTTACGGTCTCATTGTCCTCCAGATTCATGTTCCGAAGCTTAGTTGCTGATGGACAGTGTCAGAGGCAGGCTTTTAAGGTCTGATTAAGTCACAGAGACCAGCCCTCGTGGGTGGGAGGAGGCCCTTCAGAAAGGTCCTGGCGCTTCCATTGCGTGAAGACGCAGTGTTGCTGGTGCCTCCACGTGAGCATGCAGCGGGAAGCGGCTGGCACCTCAGCCTTGGACTTCCGACCTGCACAGCTGTGAGGGGAAGTGCTGTGTCGCTGAGTAACTGTATCACGGCTGTGTCACCGCAGCACACAGGGACTGAGGCAGGAATGTCATTCACCTTTAAAAAGGAAGAGAGCTCTGCCTTTACCACGTGGGGGAGCTGGGCTGGAGCTGCTGAGTGGAACACGCCATGCGCTGCCAGACAGGTCCTTTCTGGTCACACGTGTACATGGAGTCTGATGGGTGCGGCTCAGAGAAGCAGGGCTTGGAGAGCTATTGGTCAGAGGATCCAGACGTCCACACACAAGATGAGTCAGTGATGGGGAGCCTGAGGCACTGCGCAGTGACCGCCATCAGTTCACCCTGAAGCACTTCTGGTGCATCTCACCCACAAGATTTGGCACGTGGGGAGGTGGAGCTTACCCTGTGAAACGCATCAATCTCTCCACACAGCTCAGCCGGCAGAATTTTGGCAAAGTCAAGGTCTACAGCATGAGCTGCTCGAGCCGTGGACAGCAGTGGCACTGCCAGGCCTGCTCAGGTGCCCTTCTGCCCGGCCTAGACTGTACACCCGACCCCGGGGGCAGCCTTGGCTGCTGGGTGTGGCAAGCAGGGCTGGGTGCCTTGATGGCTCCGGTGTGGGACATTGGCAGTGGTTGTGAAGGTGGTGGCGGGCTGGGGTCACCGGGTTCCTGGCCGTGGTCCTCCGGTATCCTAGAGCCTTCCTGGGTGGTCAGTGGGAGTGCGTCCGTCAGGTGCCTGCCTCTCAGGGGTGCGTCTCTGAGCCTGATTCCTCTCCACGCTTCGGCATCCTCCTTCATGAGCGTGTGTGCCGCAGGCTGGAGACTCAGGCCGCCTCCCAGCAGGGATGGGCGGGCAGGGTCGGTCATTTCCCTGTGCCTTGGTGCCCTCGCTTGCCGAGTCCTGTGTGTAGAAGCTCTCGGGGCAGCGGTCACGCACGTGCCGCCCTCTGGTGACTGTGGTTGTCATTGTGCGTGTGTTTTATAACAGGAGTGATGATTTCCTTTCAGAGATAAATGCAGCTGGGCCATGAAGCGACTGTCCCCGATGGTGCTTGCTGGGCCAGTCCCCAGGGCTGCTGAGTGACGGAGAGAGTCCTGCTTTTATTGAGAGCCACCTCAGTGCTGGTCCTCTGCTGTTACTGAGCGAGTCGAGGTGCCCCTTGGCTGTCTGTGTACAGAAGGGCACCGTGTGGCCCAGGATGCTGTGGTGAACTGAGCACGATGGTGGCGCCAGCCTCCTGGGGCGCCTCTGGTCCAGCTTCTTTCTGTTAATGAAAGTGAGCTGCGCCTCCTTAGCAGCAGTCCCGTGAGGGTAACTGGCGGCCGTGCCTGACACTGCAGTGTGTTCTTGCCGTGTCGCCAGGGACAGCCTTGCTGTGCGTCCTGCAGACCAGTGCCATTCGCCTGCTGTGCGGGGCCAGGAAGTACGGGACAGCGTCAGGCAGGTAGCCCTAGGCCAGATGTTTGTGGGCACTTCAGTCTGACGTGGGCTTGCATTGTTGTTATTTATTGGCTAGGAGTGTGGAGTAGTGTGGTCACTGTGGTGTGGACAGGCGGCGTTGTGTGCACGCCGGGGCCCCCCCACCGCCCCCGGGACTCTCCTCTTCCGGTTACACTGTCTTCCCAGTAGGGTCCCGCTGTGCGAGCATCCCCTCCCGACCTCACAGTGTCAGGTGCCGACTCCTCTGCTCACTCCCTGCCTTGGCGAAGTTGATAAACATACCCATGGGAACACAGCGTGTCCCCTCTGAGCCTAGCCTTGGGCCCTCCTGGGTACCTGTGTGTGAGGTGCTGCAGCCACAGCACACGGCTGGTCATCAGGTTGCCCAGCCACCGGCAGTGGTGTGGAGTAGGGCAGGAGGGAGCTTTGGAGGTGGTCAGGCACGCGGACCTGGGGGGCTGGCGGGTAGCAGGTGCGCAGAGGGCACAGTCCAGGGATATGGCTCAGCTGGAACTGGCAGGCCAAGGTGCAGCCAGGAGGTCCCGGACAGAGCTGGGCTGCCACGGATGCTTCCGCCTGGTGGCAGCAGGCCCCACAGCTGTACCCACGAGGGTCCTAACAGCGGTGATGGCCTGAACATGGTGCAGTTGCGCTGTGGGTCTGGGTGTTTCCCAGGCTCGGGCCCGTTGTGGCTCTTGAATGGAGAGCGGTTTTCCCCCTCGCAGCAGACTAGCCCAGCGGGTGCCAGGGTTCCTTCCTGCAGCCGGCCGGGTCTGGGTGCAGCGGCCCTGGAGTCTGGGAGGAGCCAACCTAGTGCCTCTCTGCCGTCTACGCCGTCTACAGAGGTTCCTGGGTCTGGAGAGACTCGCTCCGCTGACAGAGACAGGCCTTCATCTGTTGATGAGTGGAGCAAAGGATTTAACAATGGAGATCGAGGTTTTTAATTAATTGTTTCCAGCTTAATACCCAACTTTCTCTCATCTCGGCAGATTAGATCCCATCTTCCTGTCGCCTCCGACTGAAGGGCGTCTGCTCTCTGGCGCACGGTTGTATCTGACGTTATTTTCAGTCTTGCACATGTATTCTCAATAAGCCTTTTGTTCCATTGAGAAGATTAAGGGCAGTATTTGGTTGGAAAAAATTTTAATGAAGCACCTAACAGAGCTATTATTCATTTTTGAAACAAGTTGCCCCGGTTACCATAGTAATATTAAACCTTTTATTAAATATTTTCCCTTTAGTCTTGAGTAAGTTTTTGCTAAATGCTGATGGGGGAGCTGCGGATCCACGAATCTGGCATCTGGAAAGAATTTTGTAGCCCTGTTGAGTTAAATCATTCAAGGAATTTATGTTATAGGAACATAAAGCTTATAAATCTAGTTTATCATATCTATCATTTAATTGTTCATGCAAGCCAGCTCTTCATGTAGCGATTTACAGTAATCTCAGTGAAATAACAGTTTTGTGTCACAAAATGAATAATGCATGTGGAGAAATTGTTGAGCTCCTTAAAATCATTATGCTCAAAATATTAGGCCCTTTTATTTGAAAGTGATAGAATGATGATGAGCTAGTAGGTACAGGCCGGGGCCCGAGAGTTGGTCGCTCTTGGGTGTTGGGTCCCTGGCTCTCGGGAAGCACGCGGTGGCCGACTCCCCGGGAGGACCCCCGCAGGCAGAGCGAGGCAGAGAACTGGCAGCGCCGGGGCCTGCGGGGGCGGGGGGCGGGGGACGGATGCGTTGTAGACATCGCTCCGTCTGGGACAGGAAGTGGCTGTGCTGCCGGCAGTTTGCCGTGGTTCGTCTTGACGGTGGTGGCGGCGATGTGCCTGGCGCTTCGCCGTGTCTCTCCCACCCTCCCGTCCTGCAGCGGCACGTGGGCACCTCGGCGTGGCAGCGGTTGTTACGGGCAGCAGCTGCCGAGGGTCAGAGCATGGTGCAGGGAGCGGGCTGGTCGGCGCCTCTCGTCCACTCGCAGAGTCTCCTGCTGGGTATGGCGATGCGGCTCATGGCCGGCCCTGCCGGGACCCTGGAGGCCCGCGGGGACTGTTCCCTGGCCCTGGGTCCCCGGGGCGAGGGGGAGGCCCAGCGTCTCGGGCAAGAGTTTTCTGGGAGGGGGGTGTCTTCAGTCGTGGTCAGGAGGCCTGCGCGCCCTTGCCTTCGCTCGTGCTCACAGAGGTCAAGAGAACAGTGTGCGGAGCCCGGACACCTGTCCCTGAGATCAGGAGCGATCAGGACGCTGCCACGGTCGCCTCCTCTGTCCCTTTTTCCCTTTTCCTCTGCCGGAGGATTTCAAAGCAGGTCCCAGACATCACGCCCTCTCAGCTTTCCGTGCTCGGGGCGCATTCCCAAACACCCCTGAGCCTCCTGCTGTTTTCAGAAAACGGCGCTGCGAGCGCCCCAGGCCGGCGCCTCCCCGGGGGCACGTGTGTGATGCCGCCGTCCAGGCTGCACCTTGGCGCCCCGCTCCCGGCTGCAGTGACTCTCATGGTCTGTGGCTCATTGGGCCGAGCCTTCGCGCGGAGGAAAGCGGCTCTGCGGGGAGCCGCCCTCGCCGTGGGGCCGGGGCTGGGTGTCGGGCCGGAGGCCTCCGTCTGTCCTGTGGCTGCGGTCAGACGCCTCCAGCTGCACATGTGACAAGTGCCACCGTGAGAGACCGGAGGCAGGACGTGCGGGCACGAGAGAGGCAGGGCAGCCGTCTCAGGAGGGTGCCCTCTGCGTAGTAGGCCTGGTCCACGCCCCAGGCTCCGGTGGGCACCTGCGGCGGCTGGCGTTGCTACCTCCTCCCACCGCCAGCTCCTCCCGCCCACGTGGTGCGCGTGACCTCCGGCCACAGGCAGGTGTGCAGTGCTCTGGGTTTTTCTCTCGAGCATAGGTCGAGCCTGCAGGCCTGCTGCTGGTGCCCGAGGCCAGGGCCTTTCCTGCATGAGGGCTGTAGGGTCCCTTGTTACAAGATGTGCAAACTCACCGCGCGCCAGAGGCTGCCAGCCGGGTTCTTTGTCTGGAGGCGAGGTCCCTTCATCCTGGGAGGGGGGATCGGACTTGAGATGAAGCACAGTTTCGGTCCCAATGGATGTTTACATCCAAGACACCTGGGAAAGCACAAAGAAGCCCCATCCAGGCAGCCGGAGATGGAGCATGCCACAGCAGGGTGTGTGTGCGCGTGTGCAGGGGAGCCATCCAGGAAACACCCAAAGGGAGGACACTGACATTTTTGGAGTGTCCGGGTGACAGTCCCAACCTAGAGCGGGACAATAGGCAGGTGTTTGGAGAGGAAACTCACCCATGCTGCTTGGAAATCGCTCTCTAGGAGCAAGTTTCTGTCCAGGAGTAGCTTGGGAACATTCGTTTGTGCTCGTTCCTGCAGCTGTGTTTATTCCCCACGCTGTGTAGCGGAGGGGCTTTCGGAAGAGCCCGTGACGTGCCCCACGAGTGGGGAGTGCGCAGCCCGCCCTGTGCAGGTGTAACTCTGCTGCTGGAAGGCTTCCGTCAGGGACCGAGGAGCAGGGAGGGAGCCGTGCCAGGGAGGCAGCGTGCGCAGAGCCAGCTGGAGTTGACTGTGGCCCATAAATTGGCCTGTGACTAACCGCAGTGAGATTCTACAGCAGATTGCACGCGAATGTCAGGTGATGCCTCATCGAGGCAGCTACTCTAGCGCAGTCGCAGTCGCAGTCGCAGTCAGTGGGGTTCTGAGCGGGAGGGAGGCTCGGGCCACAGGGGCCGCCAGCGGTTCCCAGCCTCTCTCTCCCGGCCCCTCAGACAGAAACCTGGTTTCTGGGACCAGTATTTATCACCGTGCTTGGTAACCAGGGCCTCCCGTTGGCATTGCTGAACCTGTATGATGATGTTTATGCTGTTACTCTATATTACTTTTTATTACATACTATTTCTGTTGCAAATAGTCATAAATATGGTTACAGTTTTGACTGCATTATGACATGTTGCTTTGAGGAGTCTCGCGTACACTGTCGGCTCTAGGGCTGAGCAGTTGGAATTCTTCGGTGTCTCTGCTGGGGTGTGACAGCCCACGCGGGAGGAGCACCTCATCACTCCCACCTGTGGGAGGAGCACCTCATCACT